>PVJX010017619.1:0-38014 GCA_004027295.1 Dolichotis patagonum | reverse complement strand
TATGGATGATTTCCCTGCTTTGATCCTGTGAAGTTCACATTCCACAGTTTAGATCCTTTGAATGAAGTTTCCCTTTCTTCACCGACTGAAGATTGATATCCAGATGGCTGTGGTCCCCTTTCAAGATCACATAGCAAAGCCAGGACACCTGTCCCCACAGGTTTATCTGATAATCAGGGTAGCAAAGTTTAGAGCAGAGAAACTGAAAACACCACCTTTACAGTCAGAGCTAGAGTCTATCACTTTTGATGTGGTTTCAGGAAAGCTGCTTACACTCTTGGCTGCAGTTTACCCATGTGTAAAATGGTGCGATAAAATAACATTGCTCAAGAACTGTTATGGGTGATAATAGCTAAATATCATGGAACACTTAAAAAGTACTTCCTGGCACATGGTACTCCTGTAGACATGGTTGCTATTATGATCTCCGTGCACTTGTTCTGCATTGAATTAGGGCTCAGTAGACGAGACAGCAATTTCAATTATGATTAAGATTAAGAGGGTTATTAAAGTGGGGAACCAATTTGAATGTGGTTCAGTTCTTACATCTTCCCTACCTTGATTTACCTCTGACCAGCTTTGCTCCTTTCCACCCTGACTGTTGCATGTACCTCCTGCATGCGAATGAGAAAGGAGTCAATGAAGTCTCGCGGTGCATTGGGATCCAGTGTGCGCTGGTTCTGCTCCATCTTCTCAATGATGTAGTTCTTCAAGCCCTGCATATTCTTAATGGCCTCTTGCTGTGGACCTGGCAAGTGCTTCATCACTGAATAAAATATCTCAAAGAGCTGGAGGTGGAAAATGTGAATACAACAGAAAAACAGCTGTCAGTTGTCAGGAGCCAGTAGGAGTGGAAACTGTCTGAGGGTAGTTTGGGGGCATCAACCTATCCAATATTTACATAGTTAGGTTAGGCCTAGTGGGGGAAAATATGAAATTTTACATGTGGTTTAAACATGGGAATCATTGTGCAAAACTTTAATTGAGATGGTTTAAGACTACACATTCAGAAATTTCAATAGTTTGGGAATGGAGAAATTGAGGTCTTGAGGAATTCAGGTGTGGCTCTAATTATGGATCACCTACTTAGGTGTTCAGGTCTTAAGACTGGCTAAGTTGTAGTCACTTGTCTAGTTGAACTCTTTTATTTAAATTAGTGGCTGACTTTCTGGCATATAGGAATAAAAAGTGGGGCTGTAATTAACATGCTCACATCGGGCATACATGTTCTGCTGTTTAGATATTCCAGTGGACTGCTTAGGGGCACCTACATGAGGTGAGTGAGTGAGCTGGGTTGGAAAGCAAAGATTAAGTACTTCATGGAGTAACATGCCAAATACTTATATGTTTAGTTATCTTGGCTGTGGTACCTGTGCAGCCATTTGTGTAGTTATGTGGGATGAGTGTCAGACACATGTCTAGATATACCAGTGGGCTGGTTTGTTACAGGTGTATAGAACTCAAATTATTTTGGTAACCTGCAACTTGCAGCATCAAGTTCCAGGTATTCAGAAATAGCTGAAGTGGTCACTTATTCAGATGCTAAAACATTGAGAAAAACTAAATAGGGAACATCTGTTCAACATAAAGGTAATTTCCGATGGGACCACCTGCTCAGGGGAGAACTGAGGGGAGGAATAGTATCATTCCTCCAGGTTGTTTGGGGATGATCTGAAGAGATAGCCAAGAATCCATGGAAATGGGGTACTGGGCCTCTGTCCAAGTATGGTGCAACTTATCACTACTCCAACTCTGAGGGGCTGGCCTGTTAAGGACTTTGCAAGAGGAAGGAAGCTTGGGACATCTGTTTCCCCCTGGGTAGTATTGACAGGTTGACTGCGGGTCAAAGGCAAAGCTGGGAATATGTTACCTGTCCCAGTGGTGAGCGTATAAATCTCTTGATTCCCAGCATCATCTGTAGCAGTGAAAGGAACTCTTTGTCCTCATAGTCAAAGCGGTCTCCAAAGACAATGGAGCATATGACATTGGAGACTGACTTGTTCAGGTAGTAGATGGGATCAATGAAGGCACCTGCAGAATGGTGTAGAATCAGGAAGAGACAGGAACTTGGAATGAACCAATGGATGGAGTGATGCCAGGCTGACCATTTGAGGAGGCACTGCAGCACTGAGCCAAATAAACATAGTTATCATTGGACCCCAGGTCTGCACAACCAGGATCCTTTTCCCATGTGCCCACCCCACTCCACACAGCACAGGTCCTTCTTGTCAGGTGTTTTCCTTCTCCTTTCCAAGCATGTTAGGGTTCCTTATTACCACGTGTGGCCTGAATGGCCTGGATGAGGTATCCTGCTTCTTCCTTGATTCGCTCCTCAATGCCACGTTTGCCCACACCAAAGTCCCTCAGTGTAGAAATGGAGAAATGCCGAACTTGCCTGGTCCACTGTATGTTGCTGAATGTCACACCTGGGGAGGTGAGTAGAAAGATAAGAAGAGCTCAGAGAAAGACCAGAAAAGCCACAAACCACCCCCAAATGGGTGTCCCAATACAAAACTGCTGGGATGAATACAGATAAAGAGTGAGGTTATTACAGCTACAAACTCAGAGCCAGAATCCAACATATTTGGAAAGAGAAAGATATTGATTTGGAAGACGATAATCACAATAAGGAAGACATGGAGAGGCAAAGTAGGTGTAGAGAAAAATGATTCAGAGACATTTCAATGAAAGGAAGAAATAAAGAGTAAAGAGAGAGAGAGACAGAAGGACAGGGAGTGAGATAATTTTTGAACCTGTAGGTTGATACAAAACTATGAAAAATTGTAAACTGAGCTGGATAAGAGAGAAAAACAGCAAAAGAGAAACAGAATGCTTCTGAAATGAGAAAGTATTATCTAAAAGCAAAGCAACTTTGAATCCGACATTGTGTATGATTCCACAAGAGGAAGAAGTGGGAGAGGAAGACAGAAATAATCATGGGAAAGCACAAAAGCTAAAGATGAGGAAAAAAGATGTCAGATACAGTTAGAGGAGCAGGATTCCACTAAAAGAATCAGAAGAGGTTCTAAGAGATGGATAGATCCAGATAATCAGACAACATGTACTTAGAGAGAACAGGGAGACAGGGACAGAGAAACAAAAGGAGATTTTAGGACAGAGAAGGTTAAAACAAGTTGGAGACTGACACAGGGAGAGATAACATATGGAGAAGTCCACCAGAAAAATCTCTGCACAACACTGTGTGCACAAGTGAGTCAGCAGAGAAGGCAGGGAAAACTAAATCAACCAAATCTACTGGGCCACTTTTTCCCTCTTGATGTCCCCCTCACCATAGCCTTGGTAGAGCCTGTTGAAGATCACCAGTTCACCTCTCCCACTAAAATCATCTGCCTGATCCACCAGAGCCTCCTTTATTACATCATATCCACACAGCACCACCACAGGATGATGTCCCAGATAGATGGTGAACACTGGGCCATAGCGCTTGCTCATCTGGTGGGGAATGGGTGAGAATGATTAGATGAGTTATTCTCCAAATAGGACCAGTACCCAGAACTCAAATCCTATGATGCATTTCTCCCAGCCTCTGACAGTCAAGGCACTGAACCCAAGATACAGTTTTTCCTAACTAGTATTTAGTTGCTTAACCTTCAAAATCCCTCCATCCTAAGGCTGGCTTATTCTGATGAGTACCCTTCCTCTAATATCAGCCAAAATACACAAACACCAATGTCCACCACATCCCATGTATCCCCTTGCTTGAAGATACCTTCATGAGGCAGCTGTACATCTTCTTTGTGTTCAATTGCAGGTAGTTCCCAATGAGGGGCAGTGGGGTGGGTCCAGGAGGCAGCTTCCCCCGGACCTTGCTGTGTTTCCAGACAGACATCAAGACCATTACACCCAGGCAAGTCAGCAGAGTCACCAGAAGCATCCCTGAGGCCAGCATATTTGCTCTGAGATTCACAGTCAGATGGTGAAGGCTGAGATTTTTTTTTATTTATACTCCCTGAGATGGAAGTGTGGCCTTTGTTCTTGTTTATTTAACTGTTTAATTCTACCTCCCAACCACACCGCTAACATGTACCCAGCCTAGTTTTTGCCCTCTTCAGTTAGGTGGGGGTGGGACATTTGAGCAGATTCACAGATAGTGTCTTTACGGTGAAATTTTAGCCTTGGAAGAGGAAGAATCTTTGAACTGAAGATAAATAGGGGTAAGAAATTTATTCAAGAATTGAAAACATTGGAATATTTGCACAGTTATGCAGTTGAGCTTTGGAGCTGGAAACCCAGTTTGGGAAGGACTTTCACAAATGTCAATTTTGAGATCTATGGTAAAGCAAAAGCTCTGGATTTCATTGGATAAGAATAAATGTGGCTGTAGATTTGGGATTGTTGGTGAAGATGGATATATGTTTAGAGGATTCTAGAAGTAAGATTTTAGGATTAGTTATTTAAGGGTCTTGAATGGGAAGGACCATAACTGTGAATGTGGAGTTTGGAGAAGTATGTGAAAATCCCAGTCAAATCCTGGAGTCAACATCTGAGCCTAGAGGTTGACCTGCTTGAGTCTGGCCCCATACTGTTACCAGCTAGAATCCTTTGCAGAATCTTCAAAGTGCATCCTGGATGGGCCCATAAGAGGCTGAGTAGCCACTGCCCTTCTGTGACTGGGATCAAGGTAGATGACTAGAGGCACATTTCACTGGAACATTTTGCCTAAGATGAGAATATCACTGTAGTCATGCTTTGCAAAAGGACTGACAAGGTCTTGTTATATACTCATAACAATCACTCATATTGTGGAAAGTTCCAACTTTCCCAAGGATACTAAGTTATAAAAACTTCCACTCGACTTTGACCCAGACACTTAGGGACATTCACAAGTTTGTTGGATCATTTCTATTGTTGTGGTTATTTTTGTTATTAGTGTACTTAACACACTACACTGAGGCTGGGCATAGAGCAAGTACATCAGAAGAGTTTAAGCCAAAGTTCTCAAACTCCAGTCTATTCTACTCCACATTTGCAGTTTCCCCATTATGGGCTTTGTTTCTCTACACGAGGAATGGCAGCATTTGGGAAGGGAATGCCATATTTCAGGGTGTTAATTCTCCTTAGGGGTGTTCAGGACTCTTACAAAAAGTCATAGGAAAGCCACTCCTGCAGGAAAGACATAGGTAAACTCCAGGGTAAGGAACCAAAATTGACCCTGGGATGCTGATGTTGGGAGCAGAAAAGGGATGAGTGACCATAACATCTTTCTGTTCCTTGAAATTTTCCTTTAATAATAATAACCGTTACCCTCCTGTGAGTTTCTTGTATTCCAGGAAGAGTATGTGAATGTACACATAATCTTTTGAGTCTTTATTTTAAGGGGGTTGTAAATCGTTAACCTCACTGTAGTCACTAAGGTAGTAAGCAATGCAGCTGGAATTGAGACTCTTTTCCATTTTCCTTACATTTCCTGGCCCATTCTACCCTAGTTCACATTGAGACCAACATTACCTGCTTATGAATGCTGAGACTGATATGAACAGTAGGCACAGAGAAAGCCTGATTCTGCTAATCTTGTAGGCCATGAGAAAGAGAGGCAACAGGATAGCACTAAGATTACCCCCAAAGCAGGCATTGGAATAGGCAAGCAGTTACTATCATTTATACCAAAATTATTATTAGATCCACCTCTGTGCCAAGCTCACTCTGAGCATGGATCAGTATGATCATTGAGGTTGCCTTCAATAACGTCCAAATGTGGTTTGATGTAGGCCATGAGGTTCACCACAGCTGATTTTGACATGAACATTAGGTAGAATGTAAGCAGGAAACTTAGGGCCCTGAAATTACCCTCAGGTAAACCTTGACAAGGGCACCAGGTTGAGATTGGGTAGACTTTGATGGTCAGCCACAGCCACTACCTGCCTCGGGTATCTAAAATTTGGGCAAGTGGATGTGGGCAAGTTTAACACTTCCTGGACTGGCATTTTTGATGAAAGTTATCTAGGCTGCTGGCTTCTGAAATCTCAGGGTAGGAACAAAGGTCAGAGCACAAAGCTGAGAAAGGAGTTATTTTTTTGCTTTGGAACACAGAAGAGGTGGACAGGAGGATCCGCACAAGATCTCCAAATATAAAATCACCTGATGCTAATTACCAACTTGCATCAAGGCTGACCCCAGGCAAGGGTTTTTCCTCGCCCCTTGTGATTGAAAACGAAAGAGATGGCAGTGTATACAGTTTACTTCTCAATGAAAAAGGAGCCAGGAAATGCAGTGAATAGTCAGGCAGGCTCCCTGAGTCACCCAGAGTAGGACTAGCATCGAATAGTACTTCAGGTGCAGAAGGTGTGTATGTTTGGCCTTCCATATTCTCTGGAACATGAAATGAGAGAGCTCTGTCTCTAGTTACACAGAGGAACATGTGCAAAGGGCAGTAGCTGAAGTCAGGCTTCTTAACTGATCTAGTGGGGAATCCAAGAATACAAAGCATGCTCAAATATGCAATGACTGTTTAAATTTATAAAATTATTGCAGTAAAAACTTATTGTCATTATTTCCCTTCAACACCCTCTGCCTCCATTTGAACACACTTATCTCCTCATTCTTGCCACTTTCTAGAGCAATTCTGGAAGTTCACTTTCTTTTGGTCTTCCTTAGGGGATGTACACTGCAATGCTTATATACTTGAGGAATTGGTAGTTTCCTTTAATAAGTGTCTTTCTGAGATATGACTAAAAATATTGTGAATGCTTTTGCCAACTGCTATCCAACTGATAGGAAGGCTCCTATAAATATTACAGCATGTCATCGTCTACCCCATTCACTTTACCTGGCATTCTGTGACTTCTGGACATTCCTCAGAGTCAAAATGACCATGAACAGTAACTGTTTTGAACTGTATCAGTGTATCAAGGCAGTCCTCACAGTGCAACTGAAGAAATGAAAGAGGACTTCCAGAACTGCTTCAGAAGGTGGCAAGAACAATGGGATAAGCATGTTAGAAATATGGGGGAGTCCTTAGAGGAGAATTAGTGTTTTTCAAGCCTTGTATTTCTTCCCTTTCTATGCCTCAAGACTGGGATCTGGAGGATCGCAGGCCTGGATGTGCAGGTATACACATGCCTTTGATAGGTAGACAGCACCCCAAACTCTGGCATGAGACCCAAGACAACCAGGCCTGGACATGTGGGTGCACATATGACTTTGGAGGGTGGAGTAATCAGTGAGGCCAGCAACGTGAAAATGTCTGAAGCAGCAGTGAAGAGCCAGCTGTTGGACTCTGGAGACCTCCACCAATGGAAGACCAGTCCCAGCCTCCCCATCCAGAGGCCAAGGTCAGCTCCATACCCAGAACATTTCTAGCATCCATCATGGACACTATCACAGAACTGTACATACTAGAGGTATTTTGCTACTTTCATGTTTCCTTGTTTTTCTGATTGGCTGTACCATACGTGTCAAGTTGGGTGTTGTCTTGTTTGATTTTGTGTTTTGTAGTTATGATTATTTTGTGGCTTTTGTTGTCCTCGCTTTCTCTGGTCCCCTTTTTTTGCCTTTCTTTTCTTCTTTTCATTTTCCTTATCTTTCTCATTCCTCCTTTTTTTTTACTTTCTAGATTTCTTATCTTTTTAAAATTTTCTTCCTTTGATACTCTTTCTCTATCCTCAACTATTTCTTGGATTTAAACTTTCAAGTCAGTAAACATTGTTGTTTCCCTTTCTAGTTATTCCATCACATTCTATTTCATTCTTTCCCTCCTGCATCCTTCAGTTTCTCAAAACTCTGGTGACCATTCTTTGACATCCAGCTTTGATTCTACTATATTTGACCTCACTCATCACTTTATCCTGTCCCCTACCCATCTTAACTCGCAATTCCCAAAGAAGGGTAAACTCACTCCACTGCATACAGGCACATGGCATCAGTGTGATTTTGTCATTTAACTTTATAGATTGCTCCTGGGTGAGAGTTAGCAGGTTAATTGTTACCAAAGTTTTCAACAGTTAAACTTACATGAAACTATTATCACTAATTGTACTACTTTAGCCAGGATATCACATGTGTTATACTCAGTTTTTCTCCCCTGTGTAACACTGTACTTGCATGGGATCATAATCATCACCACCACAATCCAGTAGCAAAGCACTGAATGCTGAGCTAAATAGAAAATTTACATCCTTTAAAATGGGAAGGTAGGTTCTCAGGATAACTATAAAGCACTACCTACACCAAGAGGACATCCCTGAAGACTAGACATCTCCTAGAGAAGCCTCTATGGTAATGATAAAGCTATCTATGATAAGAAATTGACAAGCACTACACGGAAGATGACAAGATTCACTAGGATACCCACTCTGGTTTGATTATTATCTGCCTTTGAAGTTTTACATTGTCTATAATATTTTGTTTTTACTAATATTGCTCTGTACAGCTATATTCAATTATACTGCTATATCAAAATATGCCTGATGATATAGACAATTCTATTGAAGATAACAAGAGACAACACAGTAACCATTGTAGATCACCTTGTACTGTGGTTTTATATGACTTTTTTGTTTCATGTTCTTATAGGAATTTGTTTTGTTTTGTCTTCCTATGTTTTGTTTTTCCCTCTAATACAGGCAGGATAGAAATACATGTAGACTAATTCATACATAGCTGTTTACAGTCTCACTGTTTGAATGTCTACTTTGTATGATTTAATTTTGTAACTTCAGCAACTATTGCTAAGAGGACAATATATAATTTATCAACTAGTGATTTCTTATGGTTTATCTTTTTTTAAATTCTGTATCATTTCTACCCTTTTTCTGTATTTGCTCTTTAAATAAAAAAAAGAAATTGACAAGTGCTAGCATAGAAAGCAAAATAAAATAAAAAGAGAAAATAAAAAATGATACAATGAAAAAGCAAAATGCAACTCCAAACCCCCAGCTCACACAGGACAAACCCAGAACTTAATGAGATAAATTAAATTGGAAGTCAGACACTCAAATTATAACAAAAGAAGTAAAAAAACAAGTGCAGAAAGGTATACATAAAATGATTTCTCAAGTACAAAAGAAATGATGCTTCAAATCACATATAGAGAAAACACAGAAAAAAGAATGAATGGGCCTACAGAAATAATGGAAACAAAAAATGATGAACACAGAATAGAAATGGAATCCATGAAGCAAATCCAAATGGAACTCTAAGAGATTAAAACTGCCGCTGAAAACACATGCAAATGATTGAATGGAGAGGAAAGAATTTCAGATATTGAAGACATAACTGTAGGTAGAGATCATGAAAAGAATGATATCTTATAAATAGCAGGAGATCATGAGAAATCAAACACGAATAAGATGAAGTAAAGAAGAATAATGTAAGATTGACCGAGGTTAATGAGATAGTTGGAGACAGTGCAAATACCATTAAAAAACAACCCACAGACATAATGGCAGAAAACTTTCCAATCATGGAAAAAGAACTTGACATGCAAAGAATGAAATAAATAGAACTCCAAATAGCTGTAATTAAAATAAAACTATACCAGGACATATAATAATCAACATTCCAGAAACTCAGCACAAGAATAGAATGCTAAACACTGTTAGAGGAAACAAAACCAGATCATCCTTAAAGGAAAGCCCACCAGAATCATGGCAGACTTCTCAACAGAAATTTTCAACTCAAGAAAACTTGGAGTAAAGTATTTCAAGTCCTAAAAGAAAACAACTTCTAAGCCAGATTTATGCACCCTGAAAAAAATCTTTCAAAATTAATGGAGAAATAAAACACGCATGACAAAAAAAAGTAAAGAAGTTCATGACCATCAAACCAACTCTGCAAACAGTACTGAAATATTATAGACAGAGGTAAAAATGACTACAATTCCAAGAACAGTAACAGAAAGGAATCATCAGTCATGGCAAGCAATTAAACAGGCAGGAAAAGCAGGGAACCAACAACAGGAAAATATTATTGCAAAGAAATACATATCAGCCAATTCCTATCAGATATACTCATCAATATAAATGCTTCCATAATATAGCAAATATTATACATAGTATAAAAGAAATCAGCAAAAGAAAAATGAAAGTGGGGAAAGAGACTAATACTAAAAATGTGTATTGTATAAAAAACCAAAAAGTATCATGCCATGTATAAATCCAGTTCTATCAGTAATAACACTAAATGTAAATGAATTTAGCAGTATAGGCGAAATGCAGCAATTTCAGAATGGATTTTAAAAATGATTCCAATGTTTGCTATTTGCTAGATGCATTTTAGATTCAAAAGTACAAGTAGCTTGGAAGTAAAAGGCTGGAAAAAGACATGTCTTGTCAAAAATAGGTAGGGTAGCTAAGTTAATAGCAGAACAGATGTTAAAACAAGCAAAAATGTTACTATAAACAGATGCCAACCATCTCCTGTGAGTTGGTACCATACACAGACTGTGAGATAGGAGAACAAAATGTCAACAAGGAGCTAAGACCTCCTGTGTGTCAGCACCAGGCGTGGGCTGACAGGGGAGAACCAAACACTAGCCCCTTCCAGCACACATGAAAGGAGACAAGAAGAACCAACATCCACCCCATTCCCAGTAAGTGACCTGCTGATCTGGAGAAACATAGGCTGCAATGATAGCTATTGAGGTAAAATACAACTTAATGCTTGTAGTATTTAGTATTTCACTGACTTTGTAGGCTTAAAGCCAGTAGTCTGATCATCTATTCAGAGGATTACAACATGCAGTGTAGCACCTATAGGGGCTCTCCTTCTGAAGGTCATAGCCATTGTTAATTCACTATTATTTTGTTTTGAAGTCCTATATCATTTTCATTGTTTTGTTTGGGTTTTATCCTGCTTTATGTTGTTTGGTTTTATTATATGTGATAGCATGGGCAACTATTTCAAAGATCACAAAATATATTATGGTAGCCATTTGGACTTGCTGTTATCTTGCTTTGAAGCCCTGTATTGCAGTCATTGTTTTGTTTTTATTGGTTCTCTTCTGTTTTGTTTGGTTTTACTATGTCTGAAGGTATGAGCAGCTATTTTGAATACAAGAGGCATTATAGTAACCATTGTTGATTTAATATCTTGTTTTGAAATCCTGAGTCATTTACACAGTCTTGTTTTAATTGGCTTTATTCTGTTTTATTTGCTTGGGTTTATTCTCTTTAAAATAAAATTACAAAAAAATTAGACAGCCAAGGGTTTAGCTCAGTCACACAAGCACCTGTCTGAAAAGCATGAAGTCATGAGTTTGATCTCTGGTACAAAAAAAATTACTAGACCACTCCTATTCAATATAGTTCTGGAAACACTAGCCAGAGCAATCAGAAAGAGAAAGAAATAAAAGGAATAAAGACAGGAAAGGAAGAAGTTAAATTATCGCTATTTGCAGATGACATGACACTCTATATAGAAGACCCAAAAAACTCCATTAAAAGACTACTAGAGGTAATAAACAAATTCAGCAGTGTAGCTGGCTACAAAGTAAATGCGCAAAAATCAATACCATTCCTGTACACACAAAAAAAAACTCACGGAGAGAGAAATTATGGAAATATCACCCTTCACAATAACATCTAAAAAAATGAAACTCTTAGGAATCAACTTACCTAAAAATATAAAAGACCTATACCCTGAAATTTATACCATGCTAAAAAAGGAGATTGAAGAGGATAGTAGAAAATGGAAGGATATTCCTTGCTCTTGGCTAGGAAGAAACAACATTGTGAAAATGGCCATACTCCCAAAACTGTTATACAGATTTAATGCAATCCCAATAACAATACCATTGACCTATCTCACAGATCTAGAGAAAACACTCCTAAAATTCATTTGGAAACAGAAGAAACCTAGAATATCAAAGGCAATTCTGGGCAATAGAGGCAAGGCAGGAAGCATCTCAATTCCTGATTTGAAACTGTACTACAAAGCCACAGTGATAAAATCAACATGGTACTCACAAAGAAATAGACCTGAGGATCAATGGAACAGATTAGAAGATGCAACCACAACTACAAAGACACTCAGCCACCTGATATTTGACAAAGGGGATAAACATGTTCACCTGATATTTGACAAAGGGGCTAAACATGTTCACTGGAGGAAGGATAGCCTCTTTAAAAATGGTGTTGGAAAAATTGGCTCTCCACATGCAGAAGACTAAAACTAGATCCATGCCAATCACCATGCACAAAACTAAAGTCTAAATGGATCAAAGACCTAAATATTAAAACAGAAATACTAAATCTACTAAAAGATAAGGTAGGTAGAAGTCTTGGAGACATAGGTGTAGGCAGAGAATTCATGAACAAAATGCAAACTGCATGGGAAACACTTCAGAGAATCAACAACTGGTGTCTCATATTATTGAAAAGTTTCTGCACTTCAAAAGAAATCACCATCAGAATGAAAAGAAAACCCACAGAATGGGAAAGAATTTTAGCCAGCAACCCCTCAAACAGAGGACTTTCATCAAGAACATATAGAGAATTGAAAAACATCAAGCCACCCAAATTCAAAGACTCTCTCCAAAAATGGGCAGCTGAGATGAACACACAGTTCTCAGATGAAGATATACAAATGGCAAACAAACACATGAAGAAATGTTCACCATCACTGGTCATTTGAGAAATGCTAATTAAAACAACATTGAGATATCATCTCATTCTGGAAAGAATAGCTGCCATCAAGAAATCAACTGATAACAAATGTTGGAGAAAAAAAAAAACAAATGTTGGAGAGGCTGTGGGGGAAAAGGAACACTGCTCCACTGTTGGTGGGAGCGTGGACTCGTGCAACCACTATGGAAATCAGTATGGAGAATTCTCAGAAGACTAGGAGTGGAAGCTCCATTCAACCCAGCTATTCCCCTCCTGGGTATTTTCCCAGAGAAACTGAAAAGTTCATATCACAGTGATATATGTGCACCCATGTTCTTAGCATCACAATTTGTAATAGCTAAATCTTGGCAACAACCAAGATGCCCATCAATTGCAGAGTGGATGAAAAAAATGTGGTATTGTTATACAATGGAATATTACTCAGCTATAAAAAAGGATGATCTTGAGGCCTTCATAGGAAAATGGTGACAATTTGAGACTATCCTCATTAGTGAAATAAATAAGAGTCATGTTTATAAATATCACATCATTTCTCTAGTGTAAAAAGTAATAAGAACTGTAGGAATAATCAAACCCAAAATGTGTAATTGCTACTGTAGAAAAGAGAGGAAAAGAAAGTGCTCTAAAGGATATAACTGCATGTGTGTTTAAGTGTGTAACATAGATGTCCATATTACTGTTTTTGTTAGAATGTTGAGCAGAACCATTAACAGGCTCATTGTTTGAATGTGGACTTGGTACATTTTAACTTTGTAACTTGAATAGCTATTTCCAATGATGACAGTATGTAACTTATCAAGTGGTGATTTCTTAGTGTTTTTGTTTTTGTTTTTGTATTTGCCATTCTTTTATTTTTTCCCTTTGGAATTCCATATTGTTGTTACCCTTTTTCTCCTTGTTTGTTTTTTCCTTTTTTTCTCTTTAAATAAAGAGAAGAATAAGAGAAAAAAAGAATCATATTTATAAATATCACATTGTGTCTCTAGTGTAAAATGTAATAAGAACTGTAGGAGCAATAAAACACAAATGCATAATTGCCACTGTAAAAAAGAGAGCAAAAAAAAGTGTTCTAAGGGATATAACTGCATGTATGTTTAATTGTGGAAGATAGATGACCATATTACTGTTTTTGTTAGATTGTTGAGCAGAACTGTTAATAGTCTCACTGTTTGAATGTCTACTTTGTATGCTTTAATTTTGTAACTTGAACAACTATTTCCAAGATTACAGTATGTAACTTATCAACTAGTGATTTCTTAGTGGGGTTTTTTTGTTCTTTATTTTTTTCTTTTGGAATTCTGTATTGTTGTTACCCTTTTTTCTGTTTTGTTTGGTTGGTTTTTTTTTTCTAAATAAATTTTTTTAAAAAAATTACTAGAGATAACATAGGAATTTTAAATTTAACAGAGTGAGTCCATCAAGAATACATGTATATCACTTCTTGACTTTTTAGATAAGATCTCTCCTTTACAGTTTATTGTCTGATACATTTACTATTGGAGGGCAATATATTAAATGGAGTTTTTAAGCTGGGAGATGGATAAAGAAAAATATAGAAGACCCTTATAAAAGTATAAAGTAGTTATCAAATCAGAGAACAAATCTGGGTTAAAAATTCAATATTTCTATAAAAGATGCATATAGAACACCAAATATCCATGACCAGAAAAGTCCGTAGCCACAACTCATCACAAGCAAACAGGAATTCAACACAAAGAGAACATAATAAAAATTTTGTACTGCTTTACCATAAAGATGGATACATTTGAGGCATTTGTAGGAAAAAGAATGCACTGTGAAACTATAATATGACATGAAATAAATCAGACATAAATGCCAAAATCTCACATATCTTCACTTAGTTGAGAAGTCCAAAGTATAAGTAACTGTCAAAAAAGGTATAAACAAGAGAATCATGAAGATAGGCCTCTTGCAAATGAGAATGGGCTCCAGGGGTAGGGAAAGGAAGGGGAAGAAAAATAAATAAGACATGTTAAGTGCATATATCTACTCCCTGAACCAAAAAGACAGCCAATAACCTGTGAAGACGAATTTATCAGAATATCAGCAGATTTTCAGCACAAGAAATAAAAATTAGGAGAGATCAGAGAGAAGTTTTAAGGCCTTAAGAGGAAACAACTGTCAGCCCATAGTTCTACATCATGCAAAATCAGCCTTCACATTTGATGGAAAATTAATAAATTTCTGTTGAAAAAAATTCCAAATAGATACTAGAGCAACAAAAGAGCATTGCAGAAAACACTCAAGGGAATACTAGATAAAGACATGGAGGCTATCAGCACAAACAAGTCCAAGGGGAAAAAGTAACTAGGAGAGCAGTCAATTGCATACTTGACAAATAAACTGTACAGACAAGAACAATTGATAGTATAAAGCTAACATAATAACTTACAGGGAAATATAATTCTAGTGATTATGCCAGACATTGAGTATTAGATTAAATGGAAGAAACTATTATTACAGCACATGGTGCCCCAAAACTGGGAATACTTGCATTATCATTAAATGTGTTTTATTATTAAAGAATATCCTTACAGTTTTTTAAAGGAAAAAATAAAGGAGTAACCATAGAAAAAATAATGAAATTGACAGAATTCAGTAAATACCTTACAGTAATAAAACTCAATGTTAATGGTCTTATCTCATCAATTTAAAGACATAGATTGAAAAATGGGTCAAAAAAATAAATAAAAGCATAACCTTCAAGAGTCAGAACTCATCCACAGAAAAGTACCTAGATGGAAAGCAAAAGGATGGGCATTGGTTTCTGTACAAGCGGAGCCCCAAAAGCAAGCATAATAGATCTCTTATTTACAGACACTACAGATTTCAAACCAAAACTAATCAGAAGAGAAAAAAATGGTTGCTATCGGCTGGAAAGAGAAAAATTCAACAATGGGAGATAACAATTATAAACATATATGCACTTAATGTCGGTGCACTCTGCCTCATAAAACTAAAACCTCTGGTTGTAAAAGAACAGATAGAAGTGAATACATTCATTGCAGGAGATTTCAATATCCAAATCTCACAAATCAACAGATCTACCAAGCAAAATATCAAAACAAAAAAATATCAGAGTTAACCACTTCATAGAAAAAATGAAGTTATCAGACATCTACAGAGTATTTCATTCAACAACAAAAATATGTATTTTTCCCAGCATCACATGGAACTTTAATCAAAATAGACCATAGTTTAAGTCTTAAGCCATATTTAAGTGTATAGAGAAGAATCAAAATATAGTCAGATTATATTGCAGTGAAACTAGAAATAAACAGGAAGAGAAAGGACAAAAATTAAGCAAGAATGTGGAGATTAATATATTATTAGTCAATGGATCACAGAAGAAATTAAAATATTCCTAAACGCAAGTGACAATGGAATTACAACACACTAAAACCTGTAGGAGACAATCAAGTTAGTTCTAAGAAAAATTTATAGGTGTGAATGCACACATTAAAAGAGTTCAGCAATCATAAATAAATAAACTAATGGTGACTCTCAAGGAAAAACATGAGCAGTCCAAACCTGGCATTAGCTTAATGAAAACATTATAAAGATCTGAGCAGAAATTAATTAATATGAGAATTTAAAAATTCAAAGTGTTAATGAATCAAATGGTTGGTTCTTTAAAATGATAAAAAGGCCAGGTGTGTGCCATATATCTATAATCTCAGCACTTGGGAGGCTGAGTCAGGAGGATCACCACAAGTATGAGGCTAGCCCTTCTACATATCAAGTTCAAGGTCAGCCTGGACTACACAGCAAGACCTTGTGTCTAAAAACCAAACCAAAACAGACAAACAAACAAAAAGATGAACAAGATAGGCTAACTCTTAGCCAAACTTAAAAAAAACAGAACAGAAAAATGTTAGTATCAACATAACTAGAAATTTTAAGAGATGAAACCATAATGGATACTATCAGAATCCAGAGGATTATAAGAAACTTTTAAAAACTGTAGACAGACTAAAAAATGCTTGCAAAAAGACAGTTTCTCTAACAAATGGTGTGAGGAAAACTGGTTCTACACATGCAAAAGAATGAAAACTACCTATGTATCTGTCAACTTGTACTAAAATCAAATCAAAGTGGATTGAATAGCTAGCTATAAAAAGAAAAACAGTGGAAATTCTGGGATGGAAAATTAGGAAGACACTTGAAGATGGACACTTAAGGAAGGACTTCCTGAACTGAACTCAAATGCCACCTGAAATAATATCAAAAATTGATAAATGATCAGTATTTTAATCACTGGGTAAATGCAAAATGAAACAACACTGTGAATCTATCTTACTTCAGTCAGAATATTTTCAAAAACAGAAAAAAAAAACCCAACCCAGTGCTGGTAAGAATGTGAAGGAAAAAGAAGCCCCCAAACACTGTTGTTGGAAATGTAAACTAGTGCAGCCACTCTGAAAATCAGTATGGCAACTCCCTATATAAAAAAAGCTAAATTAAAAATAGAAATTGCTTCTTGTAAACTAAGAATAGACATAGTCACACTTTCCTCGGTACTTTCCTGAAGGAGTTAAAGATGTCATACTATTATGGCACATGCATAACCATGCTTGTAAGAGCAAAATTGGCAGCTCAATGAAGTATGGAAACAGGTACATGTCCATTAAGAGATGAATGGGAAAAATGTGATGTGTATATACACAGTGAAGTCCTTGGCTCCTGGACCTTGCATAGAATCTCCCATCAAGTAATGTCAGGAGTTTTAGCTCTACTTTTTCAGCTGGCATTTCTAACTCTTTACTAATTTTCTCCTTTCTCCTAAGGTTACTAAACCACATCATCCACTACAATTTGCAACAATGACTCCACTCTCAGTACCAAATTCTGTCATAGTTACTTTTCTCATTGCTGAGACAAAATGCTCAACCCTCAAAGGTAAAGGAGAAAATGCGTATTTAGTTTACAATTTGTAGGGACTACAATCCCTAGTCAACTGGCTCCAAGGCAGGGTGGATGGAAGACAGGAATCACAGAGGAGAAACAATTCATGGCTCCCAGCAGACAAAAAAAGCAACAAGGAATGACTACAGCATTTTCTGTCTCATATTTTATCCAGGCTATTTCAGTGCAGGTAGCACCTATACTTGTGTTTTAAATTTTATTTCAAGAAAAAAAAAGCAAAACAGAAAAGTGGTAGAAATAATACAGAATCTGAAAAAAATAAACAGTACAAAATCACTAGTTGATACATTACACACTGTCCTCTTAGAAATAGTTGTTCAAGTTACAAAATTAAAGCATACAAAGTGGACATTCAAACAGTGAGACTGTAAATAGTTCTGTTCAATGATCCAACAAAAACTAGTAATATAGTTATCAATCCTACACACTTATACATACATGCAGTGATATCCTTTAGAGCACTTTCTTTTGCTCACTTTTTTTTTAACAATAGCAATAATGCATTTTGGGTTTTATTACCCCTACAATGCTTATTACTTTTTATACTAGAGACACAATGTGACATTTATAAATATAATCCTTACTTATTTCACTTTTGAGGATAGTCTCAAATTGGCTCCACTTACCTATGAAGGCCTCAAGATCACCATTTCATAGCTGAGTAATATTCCATTGTACAAAAATACCACATCAATTCATCCACTCTGTGGTTGATGGGCATTTTGGTTGTTTCCAAGATTTAGCTATCACAGCTTGTGCTGCTATGAACATATGGTGCACTTACAACACTGTGATATGACATTTTCAGTTTTTCTGGGAAAATACCTAGGAGGGGAATCGCTGGATTGAATGGAACTTCCAATCCTAGTCTTCTGAGAACTCTCCATACTGATTTACACAGTAGTTGCACCTGTCTCCACTCCCACCAACAGTGGAGGATTGTTCCTTTTTCCCCTCAGCCTCGCCAACATTTGTTATCAGTTGATTTCATGATGGCAGCTATTCTTTCTGGAGTGAGATGAAATCTCAGTGCTGTTTTGATTTACATTTCACAAATGACCAGTAATAGTGAACATTGCTTCACGTATTTATTTGTCATTTGAATGTCTTCATCAGAGAATTGTATGTTCATCTCAGACACCCATTTTTGGAGAGGGTCTTTGAATTTGGGGGGTTTGATGTTTTTCAATTCTTTATATATTCTGGATATAAGTGCTTTGTCTGAGGGATTGCTGGCTAAAATTCTTTCCCATTCTGTGGGCTTTCTTTTCAATCTGTTGGTGATTTCTTTTGAAGTGTAGAAACTTTTCAATAATATGAGATTCAAGTTATTGATCCTTTGAAATGTTTCCTGTGCAGTTTGTGTTTTGTTCATGTATTCTCTGCCTAACCCTATGTCTGAAAGATTTCTACCTACCATGTTTTCCAGAAGATTTAGTGTTTCTGTTTTAATATTTAGGTCTTTGATCCATTTAGACTTTAGTTTTGTGCATAGTGATAGGCATGGATCTTGTTTCAGTTTTTGGCATATGGAAAGCAAAAGTTTCCAACAGAATTTATTAAAGAGGCTATCCTTCTTTCAGTGAATATGTTTAGCCCCTTATCAGGTGGTTGAGTGTCTTTGTAGTTGTGCTTGCATCTTCTAATCTGTTCCATTGATCCTCAGGTCTATTTCTTTGCTACTACCTTGCTGATTTTATCACTGTGGCTTTGTAGTATAGTTTCAAGCCAGGAATTAAGATGCCTTCTGCCTTGCATTTGTTGCCCAGAATTGCCTTTGCTATTCTAGGTTTCTTCTGTTTCCAAATGAATTTTAGGAGTGTTTTCTCTAGTTCTGTGACATATGTTAATTGTATATTGATTAGGATCACATTAAATCTGTACGACAGTTTTTGAGTACTGTCATTTTTATAATGTTGGTTCTTCCTAGCCAAGAGCAAGGAATATCTTTCCATTTTCTAATATCCTCTTCAAAATCCTTTTTTAGCATAGCATAATTTTCATCATGTAGGTCTTTTACATTACTAGGTTGATTCCTAAGTATTTCATTTCTTTTAGATGCTATTGTGAAAGGCAATATTTTCATAATTTCTCTCTCAGTTAGTGTTTTGGTTGCATACAGGAATGCTATTGATTTTTGAGTGTTGACTTTGTTTCCAGCTATAATGCTGAATTTTTTATTGCCTCTAGTAGTATTTTAATGGATTTTTTGAGTCTTCTACATAGAGGATCATTTCATCTGCCAATAGTGATAATTTAATTTCTTCCTTTCCTATCTTTATTCCTTTTATTTCTATCTCTTGGTGGTTGCCCTGCATAGTAGTTCCAGAACTGTATTGAAGAGGAGGGGTGATAGTGGACACCCTTGTCTTTTTTCTGATTTTAAAGTGAAAGCTTTCCGTTTTTGTCTTTTTAGTAAAATGTTGGCTGTTGGTTTGCATAGATGGCCATTGTTAGATTGATGTAGACATGGTGTTCTGAGTTTCAGAAGGGATTTTTATCATGAACATGTGTTGGACATTATTTCTTTTATTTTAAAGAGAATAAAACAAAAGGGACAGAACAAAACAGATCAGAACAGAACAACATAAGCAACAGAGCACCTTACAACAAGACAACTGGAAATTAGCAGTAGCTATCATAATATCTCTTTTTTGGTATAGTTGAACATAGTTTCAAACACAATTATGTCAAATGTAACAAAATAATATAAAACCATTCAAAAGAATAAAAGAATTGCGAGGCATTCTGAACCAAATAAAAGAAAATGAACAATGGCTACTATAATATCTCATTGTCCATTTTAAAAATGTGTATATACTATCACATATATTAAAATCTCAAGTAGACACAACAAGATAGAACCAATGGTAATAGAAGAATAGAAGCATGCTAGGGCTTCAAAGCAAGATGATATTAAATCAGCAATGGATGCCATAATGTTTTGTTTTATTCAAAACAGCTGTTCATACCATCACACATAATAAAGTCAAACAAAAAAGAATAAAATCATTCCAACTGATGAATGAAAATATTGAAAGGCTTCAAATCTATGATATGTGGAGTCATGATTACCATAAAATCTTATGTACTCTTACCAATTCTCATACTAGGGAGACTATACAGTATTTACACTTGTGAGTTTGATTTAGTTCGCTTGTGAGTATGGTTTCAAGTTGTGTCCATTTTTTTTATAAATAACTCAATGTGATCATTCTCTGTGTTATAGAACCTATGAGAGTAGAGGTTTTCAAAATAGGTGTTGATGATCTACTGTATTTCTGAGAGTCTATAGAAATTTCACCTTTTTCATTCTTTATTGCATGAATTTGAGTTTTTTCTTTCCTTTTTAAAATAAGGTTGGCTAGGGGCTTATCAATTTTATTTATTCTTTCAAAGAACCAACTCTTTCTTTCATTGATTCTTGGAATTGTTTTCTTAGACTGTATTGCATTAATTTCTGCTCTGATCTTTATAATTTCCTCCCTTCTTTTGGCTTTGAGCTTGACTTGCTCTTCTTTTTCTAGATGTTTGAGTTGTAGCATCAGGTTGTTTATTTGTGTTCATTCTGTCTTCCTGATGTGGGAACTCAGGGCAATAACTTTTCCTCTGAGGACTGCTTTCATTGCATTCCACAAATTCCAGTGAGTTGTGTTTGTATTTTCATTTGCATGTAGATATTGTTTAATTTCTTCTTTAATTTCCTCTATGACCCACTGATTGCTCAAGAGTGTATTACTCAGTTTCCATGTGTTTGTGTGGGTTTCGCAGTTGCTTTTATCATTAATTTATAGTTTCACAGCACTATGATTCAATAACATGCATGGGATAATTTCAATTCTTTTGCATTTACTTCAATATAATCTATGGGCTAGTATATGGTATATTTTAGAGAATGTCCCATGTACTGCTGAGAAGAATGTATATTCTGATGTTGTTGGATGGAACACTGTATAAGTCTATCAGGTCCACTTGTTCACAGGTGTGATTAAGTTCTGTTATTTCTTTGCTGATTTTTTGTCTAGTTGATCTGTCCGTTTGTGTCAATGGTGTGTTAAAATCTCCTGTTATAATTGTGTTATTGCTCATTTGATTTTTCATTTCTGTTAATATTTGCTTTGTATAGCTGGGTGCTCTGGAATTTGGTGCATATATATTGAAGGTTGTTATCTCTTCCTCTTGAAGTTTTCCCATAACTAGTATGTAATGACCTTCTTTATATCTTTGGAACATTCCTTGTTTGAAGTTCACATTGTCTGCAAACAGGATAGCTACTCTTACTTTCTTTGGGTTTCCTGTTGCATGAAGTATTGTTTTCCATTCTTTGACCTTCAGTCTATGAGTTTCCTTTTGGGTTAGATGGTTTCTTGTAGACAGCATATGGTTGGATGTTGTTTCTTGATCCATTCTGCCAGCCTGTTTCTTTTGATTGGTGAGTTGAGGCCATTTACATTAATGGTTGTAACTCTTATATATTGTTTATTGTTGACATGTTTTCTTTCTGCTGTTGTATCTTTACCTTTCCATTCTGTTTAATTGTCTGCCTTGCTTGGTGGTTTTACCCTAAGTGTATCTAGAATGTCTTTCAGTATTCTTTGTAGGGTTAGGTTGGTGTTCATGAAGTTCTTCAGCTGTTCTTTGTCATGGATGTGTCTTATTTCTCCATCCACTTTTAAGGACAGTTTTGCAGGGTATGTCAGTCTGGGTTGGAAGTGGTTTTCCTTTAGGATCTGAAATACTTCCCTCCATGCTCTTCTTGACTTCATTGTTTGTGTTGAGAAGTCTGCTGTCATTCTGATAAGTTTTTCTTTATAGGTGATCTGTCTTTTCTCTCTAACTGTTTTTAGTATTCTGTTCCTATGATGGATTTCTGGGATGGTGAATATTATGTGTCTGCGTGTAGTTTTATTTTGGTTATGGATGTTTGAAGTTCTATATGCTTCACTTATCCAAATGTCAGTTTCTCTTCTCATGTTTGAGAAGTTTTCAGCTATTACTTCTGTAATATCTCTTGATATCATTTTGGCTGTCTCCTTATTTTTCATTTATCCCTATTAATCTTATGTTATTTTTCTTTGCATCATCTTGCAGGTGTTGAATTGTTATTTCCTGATTCTTTGTTATTTTTAAAAGATCTTGTCTTTCCTGCTCACTGGCTGCAATCTTATCTTCGAGGTCTGAAATTCTATCTTCAATTTTGTTGAGGCGGTTTTGGCACCTTTCAATTGCATTTTTGATTTTCTGTATATATCTGTGAATCTGCTTTATGTATTCTGTTTCTTATAGTGTTCATTGAGGGATTCTATCTATTTTCTTTTTTCCTCTTATTTTTTAGCTGTGTCTTCTGTAGATGTGTTCTGTATTTCTTTCACTATTTTTATCATTTCTTCTTTTACCTGGGCAATTATTTCTGATTTCAATTTCTCCTTGGCTTCCCCTAGTTGCTTCTTTATTTCAGTTGATATCATTTCAGTCATTTCAGGTTTATGGCTTCTATTTTCTTCTCTGTACATGGTTCTTGGGCTTTCTTGGGATGGGCTGGAAATTTGAGCTTGCATTTTTGTCTTTCCTTTGTCTTTTTTCTTTATTTCCTTGCTTGAGTGGTGTTCCAAAGCTTCCTTTGGGTGTGTGACAAATCACCTCCTGCACCCTCAGCTCCTGGAGCAATCTCAGCTCCCCTGCAGGCTCTTGGTTCCCTAAATTGAGAGGCAGAAACTGGATGTGGAGAACTGGGGCCATCAGAACCCCTGAGGCACAATCCCCTGTCATAGGGGGGTGGATATGAACTCAACCGCTGGCTGTGCTGGTCTTAAGCTCTCCCCAGGCCAGCCCAAAGGAGCCTAGAGTCCTCCTGCAATGTCTCCACATCCTGAACTGAAAGAAGGCTTCTGGGTGTGGTGGACTGAGGCCCTGGAATCTGCTGGGCCTGGTCCAGTGTCCCCAGTAGCTCCTTAGAAACACAAACGCCAGGACCGTAGGTCTCCAACTCTCCCTGGGGCACCAGGACTCACCTCCAAAAATCATGTTTTTAACAACATATTCACATTACACACACCTTTCAGTGGCAAAAGAGTGAAACTGTCAACCTTAAGACTGGGAAGCTAAAAATACATGCTTTCCCCACTGCTACTGTTCATAGTTCTGGAATGTCTACCCAGAACATTTAGACAAGAAAAAATAAAGTCTTCCAATTTGAAATAGAGGAGAAAAAAGTAAGCAGCAACATGAAAGCTATTGAAAGCACTAATGAGGAGGTTCAACAAAATTGTAGTTTACAAGCACCACAGACAACATCTGATGTGAATCTATACACAAACCATGTTTCATCCAAAAATGGATTGACAGTGATTCAACCCTCCACCCCCAGGAATCTCAGTGTGTTCTGGAGAAACTTAGGTGTCTGGCCCATTCCCCTACACAGTGGGATGGGCAACCAGAGCAGGAAGTGGCAGGGCTTTGGACATCAGCTTATCCAGATGAGCCTAGGGTAAATATACACTAACAAAGGAAGCATTTACATGCAAACTCCTAATTTATGACTATGGTGTAAGGTACAATATCAATAGCTATCAGTTTGTCAATGTCTAAACTGTGATTGATGCTCTCATTGTTGTGAATTGTACTACTGTAGTTAGGATATCACATCTATTGTAATCAGTTGTTCTCACTTGTGACAATACTGAGAAGCTCTGGTGTAATACCCCACCACAGCCCTAAACTAAAAGACCAGGGACTGAGCCAAAGAGAAATGAACATTCCAATCTCAATTAACTAAGAAGGTAGGGTCTTAAGAAAGACACAAACCAAGAAACATCTACACGGAGAAGATATCCCTAAAGAGCAGACTTTTCTTGAGAGTCCTTGATAATAGTGATACTGCTACATACCACCAAAACTCACAAGGATCATAAAAATTTTTGAAATAGAAAATTTCAAGACAAAGGAGGAAAATGCAATCTCATATCTTCAGTCAGCCCAGCAAAAGTTCAGGAGATATTGACATAGAATAATTGGAAGTCACACACCTGAAATTTCTAAAATGACAACAACTGAAGTAAAGAAACAACACCATGAGGTTGCAGAGGAAATCAGAACAGAAATAATCTATCAGGTAAAAGAGAAATGACAATATTTCTCTTCTTAAATGAAAGAATTGCAGAGCATATCTAAAGAAGACATATGTAAAAAATAGAGGATCATAGGGAAATTATGGAAACCTTGCATGAACAATATACACAACAATTAGAATGCATGAAACCAATTCAAAGAGATATCCAGGAAATTAAATTAAAATTAAATTAAAAATTCCACTGAAAGCTGGCAAAACAGCTTGAATGAAACTGAACATAGATTTACAGCCATGAAGTATCATGGATACCAATCACAAAAGGAAAGATGTCTTAAAAATGACAAGGGATCAGGAAAAGCATTCAATAGCTGCAAAATGATGCAAAGAAAAACAATGTAAGTGTGATTTGTGTCCATGAAAAAGCATGGGTCAATACGAATGACATAAAAAGACTCATTGCAGAAGTAATACTAGAAAATTTCCCAGGCATTGACAAACAATCTGATATACACATAAGTGATGCATGTAGAACTCCAGTTAGTGATGACCAAAATAAATCTATACCCAGACATATGATAAGATCTCAGAAATTCAGCACAAGAAAAGAATACTAAAAGCTCTTAGAGAAAATAAATGGATTGCCTGTAAAAGAAAGCTCATCTGAATCATGGCAGACTTCTCACCACAAATCCTCAAGTCAAGATCTTGTTGTGAAGTATTTCCAGTCCTAAAGGAAAACAACTTCCAACCCAGCTTAGTATACCCTGAAAAATTAGCTTTCAAAATTAGTGCAGAACTAAGATACTTCTCTGACAAAGAGTAATTGAAGAAATTCATGACCACCAAACAAATCCTATAAAAGGTACTGAAAGGTATTTGAGACAGAGACAATTATGAACACAATTCCAAAACTATCAATAGAATGAAACCATGAGACAGGGAAAGCAATTAAACAGAGAGGGAAAACAGGGAACCAACAGCAGGAATATAACATAACAAGGATAAGACAATACATGTCATCTATGACCATTAATATAAATGGCCTCAATTCACCAATAAAAGAATCTGGCAGAGTAGATTAAGAAACAAAATCCAACAATATGCTGTATACAAGAAACACATTTACCTCCAAAGGAAATTCATAGAGTGAAAGTCAAAGGATGGAAAACAGTATTCCACGTGACAGCAACCCAGAAAAAAAGCAGGAGTAACTATTCCGTTGCAGATAATGTAAATTTCAAACCAATAATGATCAAAAGAGATAAGAAGTTCACTGCATACTTGTTAGGAGCAGAATTCAAGGGAAAGAGATAACAATAATAAATATATATACAACTATATAAGAAATATAAATACACATGAAAAATAAAATAAGCAATATCAGAATTGTAATGGGGCCCCATTGTCACAAATAGAGATTGAATAGAAAAAAATGAGCAAAGAAATAACAGCACTGAACCAAAATTTATGAACTGGACTTAGTAGATGGTTAGTTTTCCACTCAATATCAGAATACACTTTCTCAGCTGCACATTGGATGTTCTCTAAAATAGACCAGATTCTAGCACATAGAAAAAGCTTAACTAAATGCACAGGAATTTAAATTATCCCATGCGTAAGATAGATATAGATATAGATAGATATAGATTAGATATAGATATATACACAAACTGGCTAAAATAATCATATCATTAATTCTATTAGTTCATTGAAAGGAACAGTTAGTGCTTATGTTGTCTGATGTGTTTTACCTGCTATATCTGGTAATCTGAGCAGCTATTTTGAAGAAAACAATATGCAACATATTAACCATTGTTAATTTCTTATCAAAAATACATTATACTAACTACCAACATGTATAAGATTTGTCTTTTAAGAAACATAGTAAAAGAGCATTTATGGTTTGTGTAATTCTTTAATTTTATGTTCTTATTTACCTAGTCTAGATATCATCATATCTTATAACAATTTTTGGTAACACCCTGGTGTCAGCCAATTTAATCCCAGGTGACTATAGGCAGTGACACATGCAGAAAGCTCAGAATATGTCAACGGGAAGTGCAGATACTTGGAAATGGAGGGTAGGGGAAAGCAGACCAGAACACAGGATGTCAATCCAAAGGAGAAAGACACCAACTTAAACCCAGTACCAGAACTATTTAGAAAGAGAAGCCAGATGGCTCCACAATTCAGTTACACCTCAGTTCCAGTGGACTATCTAATGCCTTGAGGAATGGAGCTGAGGAATTAACACAGCAGTAGCTGAGCAGCAGTGATCTGCACCACTGAGGGTGCCCACCTGTTCCAGTTAACTTCTCGCTGAAAGAGGGGGCACTGTGAGTGAAGTATTCACAACCAGGGAATAGAGAAACATAAAGCCAGAGAATTATTCACTGGGACATGACTGAGATAGGGTTGGTAGGCCCTTGGGAAAATAAAATCAAGGACATCAACCTGATTAAGAACTTGAATCTAGACAAAGAAAAAGCCAAGGCTCATGGGGTCACAGAGGAAAGGAACAGTTGCAATCAATGTAGTCTGTGGGAGGAGAAAAGACATTTGGAGCACTGCCAAATCAAATAAATCCCCATTGATCCACCAAACACTGGCAAGATCTGCACCCAGTGCATATATATATTGCCTGCTGCCTGCCCTTTGTTGCAGGCATAGGAAGCCTCCCACTCCCAATGAAAAGGTGCTGAATGCCATGAGCTCTAGACATCGCTGAGTTTGTGGAATGTAGCCAGAGTGTTTGGTACAGGTAGAGAACCAGGGAGGAGTGGCATAGCAAGAGAGGGTTGAACAGTACACTCAGTTCAAGTGATATACAAAGAGCAGACCTAACCAACTGCAATGGTGAGTATCACAGAAGAAAGGGGGCAGAGAATGAAGTGGTTCCTTCAGAAATCAGCAGAAGAATGGGTACTTCATCAGCCCAACTGCCCTCCCTAGATGGTATCATTTGTAAGACCGAGGTGGGAAAAAATTAGCTACCCACATCCACAGGAAACAGAGCAGAACACTGCCTGCTGAGACAACTGGCAAGTTCAGCACACTGGACCTCTCTGCCCCAGGTTAAAGATTCTCCACTTAGGAATGTAGGGGAAGGGCCAGGGATTTGGCTCAGTGGCTTAAGCGCCTGCCTGGCAAGTGTGAGGTCATGAGTTCAATCCCTGGTACCAAAAGAAAAAAATGTAGGGGAAAGGCACAGTGGTCAAATTCTGACCATGGTATGAAAGCTGGACTTTTGCATTTTGATATGTGTGGTTGTTTTGATTCTTTCTATTTTTCCTTCTCTTTTTCCTTTTGTTTTTCCTGCTAATATCTGATATGTGTGGGAGATGCTCATAAATGTGAGAGGGTGAAAAATAATTCATTAGTGCTTTAGTTTAAACAGTATTTTTCATGGACATGACAGGTTAATACTTCCAAAAATAATTGTATATAGACTTTCGATGCAAGTTTTCTATCAGCATATTTATTGATTCCAATCTTCACAAAGCTTTCTTCCATCTCCAATTATACTTACTTCTATTGTCATTGCTTTTCCTATCTCTGAAAATACACTCTCTATAAAATAAATACACCAGGCAGGTTGAGCAGTAAACAGAAAGGGGAAAGAGTCAGCAATAGGAAATTAATGAAATTGAACCAAAAAGATACAAAGAATCAATAAATTGAACTGGTTGTTTGAAACATGAAAGACAGTCAATCTTACCTTTAAAAAAAGGCTCAAATTAGTATGAAAAAGGTGAAATCACAATGGATCCTACTGAGATCCAGATTATTAGTAACTTCTTTTGTTACAGAAAACAGACCAAACATGGGAATAAACAGCACCAAGGAGGTTTAGGAGGCAGTTTATTACACTGGTGGGCATGACTGGGATTTCTCCACAAAAAGTCAGAGATCTACCTTGTGGGCTTTTTTTTATTATTCTTTTTTTTAAATTTTATTTAAAGAGAAAACAAAACAAAACAGAATAAAGGGTAGTAGCACTACAGAATTCCAAGGGAAAAAAGAAAAGAACAAAAAAAACATTAAGAAATCATTACTTGATAACTTACATACTGTCATCTAGGAAATAGTTGTTCAAGTTACAAAATTAAAACATACAAAGTACTAATTCAAACAATGAGACTGTTAACAGTTCTGCTCCATGATCTAACAAAAACTGTAATATGGTCATTTATCTTGAGGCCTTCGTAGGTAAATGGAGACAACTTGAGACTATCCTTATTAGTGAAATAAATAAGAATCATATTTATAAATATCACATTGTGTCTCTAGTGTAAAAAGTAATAAGAACTGTCAGAGTAATAATACCCAAAATGTGTAATTGCTACTGTAAAACAGAGAGGAAAAGAAAGTGCTCTAAAGGATTTAATTGCACGTCTGGTGGGCTTTTGAAAATTGTATAGGGGAATCCAAGGGGGTGATACAGAAGGAGATTTAGTGCATTATGACTGGAAGGTTTGGATGATATCTTTGGGTTGCTAAGGGAGTTTAAACATTTCAGGTTATATTGTAAAAAGCCATCAGGTATACAAAGCATGGGTTATACAGAGGAAGAAATGTCCTGTTACATTTTAAGTTACATTTCAAGGCCGAAAATTAGATAAGCTTACACAAAGAAGGGAGTGTACTATTGTCAGGCTTGTGCAGACACGAACATGTCTGCCAGGTCTTGGTGGGCATCCTTGGCAGGCTTTACTTAAAATTTTTAATTACTCTTCATGTTCAAAACCTGAACTCCAATAAATTGGAGAATTCAGAAGAAGTGGATAGGTTTCTACATATAAAATAAATTACAAACATTGAACTAAAAAGATGTAAGAACAGTGGATAATCCAATAGTAGGCAATGATACTGAAGCAGTAATACAAATATCCCAACTATTAGAACCCAAGGATTCACAGCAGAAATCTACAACAGATTCAGGGAAGATCTCATGTCATTATTCCTCAAACTCTTTAATGAAATTAAATAGAAGTGAGTTCTCTCAATGTCATTCCTAGAAGCTAGCATCACAATAATTCCAAAATCAGAAAAGTTTATAATTGCAACCAGTGATGGTTGACCAGTGGTAACTAGTATTGGTTAATTAGTGACTGGTTACTAGTAGTAGGCAATCAACAATAGCTAGTATTGGAGAACTAGTTGTGGGTAACTAGTGTGGGCACACTTAGTAACTCATAACCAGTGACACAGAACTAGTGACTGTTAATCATAATAGCTAGTATTAGTTAACTAGCAAATGGCAACTAGTAACAGGATACCAGCAACAGTTAATTAGTATCTGGAATCTAGCAGCTTGTGATTAGTAATGGTTACCTAGTTTTTTGTAACTAGCTCAACTGGGAACTGGTAATTAGTAGCAGGTGATCAGGATTGTTAATCAGTATTTGTTAACTAGTTCTGGGTAACTAGCATTGGTTAACTGGTAAATAGTAATTGGCAATTAGCATTAACTAATATTCATTAGTTTTGTTCACTAGTATTGCTTGGCTAGTAGTATGTAACCAGCAGTGGTTAATTAGTGAGGGGTAACTAATATATCAACTAGTAACTGGTAACCAGTAATGATTAACTAGTTGAGAGTAACTGGTGTCAGCAAACTAGTAATTGGTAACCAGTAATGTACAACTAGTGATCATTAACTCTTTTTAACTAATAACAAATAAGCAGCAATGGAAAACTTGTATCAGGAAACTAGTGACTGACAACTAGCATTGGTTAACTACTAAGATGCATGTCCTCCATTGACTGAACAACCTGGACTAGCTCTCCCATCACCACTTGATCTTAAACAGATGCTCCCCATGTAGTCCTGAATATTTTAACACCTGGAAAAAAGACCAACTCAGCTCCCTCCGGAACACATGAACATCTGGATTACAAAGTATAGGCTATGAAATCATTTTATCTATTTATATCTATCCAAAACCACTCATGGCAATACCTCAGCCACCTTAATCTGAATACCTGGAAAGCAGCAGAACCAAGATGGCTAAAAACATTAATAGCTGGAATGTCTGTTCACCAAAAATCTACTATGTGTCCTCCAAAGTAGCCATACACACATCTTAGAACCATGTCCCCTAGGAAGCCAACTTGAACACCTGAACACATGAACAAAATAACAGTCACTTAAATAACTGTGACTCTATTTAATTCCCAGACATCTGGAAAAGGTGCGATCAATTTAAATATAGTCACTATATAGACAATTGTCTGCCGCCTAACTCATCTGACTCTTAAATACAAAGACATGGGATACTACCCCCCACACCTCATTACAGTGCCACTTGAGTTGGAAAACACTTGGAGTTCCTCCATCTCAACATCATGTGATCACCTGGAAACTTATAGGCATGTTCTCTATCTTTTGCTGAATGTCAGTAATACACAGGTGTGCTCACATCCCTTTTGGATTAAATTTCTGAATAATGTCACTCACACTCAAGCCAAGATAAAATTGTATATATCCTGTCATCAAGCCTCACATAAATATCCAAAACTATAAAATGGTACCTTAGACTCCATTCTTTCCTTGTTCTGAGACAGATCCCTCTTCCACTGGGTCCTGCACACTGACAGATATCAGTGTTGCCGCCCCTCACCCCCATCTCCAGCTCTATGAGATGTTCTCTTCACCAATGAAGCATCTGCCAGGACCACAGCAATGGACATTTTAGAATCTGTTGGGTTTAGAAAACTTCACACCCAAAAGGGTGGCGAAGCACCAGCACACGCTGAACTCCACATCCTTGAGGGACTTCATTGATTCTTTTCTCATATGCTGGCAGGAGATGCACCCATAAGCCCACTCAAACTAGACTAGCAGAAATAATCCTCAGAATTCCACTCATAACTAATAATTTCTGTTCCATCTTCTGCACCCTTAATGAAGGAAGGACACAGACAAGCATACCATAAGAACAATCACCTTTAGAGCACTACCATTTTCTTGGCACCATTTTAAATATTTGATGGTATTCACTACTTTAGTACCCACAACAACTCTTCAGCTATACTCTATGAAGAATCTAATTTACAGATGAGAAATCTTCAGCCCAGAGAATACAAATGACTGGATTGAAGTCATACACAAGGAATCTAGCTAGTTCTAGTCTTCTTGACACTAAAGCTAGTATTTTTAGCCATCATGATCTCTTTCTCTACTATAGTTATCAGACACCTGTGTGGACAGGTACCCCAATTTCACTGTGTGACACTGAGAGGTCCTCTCCTCCACCTGGATGTCAGTCTCCCATTTTTGAAGAAAGGAGATGGGGATTTATGGAATCTGGATTTCAAATGCTCAAGGAGGATATTTCCATAAGAATATTCAATATCTTTGGGGAATTCATAGGATTCAGTCACTTAAATTTTGGTGTCTGTCTCTCAGAAAATGTCTCTCCAACACTCTCTACCTTGTCATTACTTTGTCATTCACAGTCTTTGTCCCTCTGTGTCCACATTTTCCTAAAATTGAAAACATTATAATGAAGTTGATAATTAATGGAGACATATCCAGGAAAAGATAATGTGAAGAGCATTTTCAGCAGAAGCAGTAGCCTGGGCAAAGGCCTGTATCCTGGGGAAATCTTGATTCATATAGGGTCCCCTTTTCTCCCTTAGCTCTAGACCTAAAACAGATGGAAAAGACCCCAAAGGAAGTGAATAGTGGGCTCACTCAGAAGGCTTTTTTCTGTCAAGAGAAGAATAACCTCAACACAGATTTCTCCCTGAAGAACCTGGCAGTGATAACTCTGAACCTCTTCCTTGGAGGCAGGTGGATTGTCACTAGTGCTCTGCTACTGCTTTCTGTTGCTCACGAAGGGAAGGTTGGATAGTGGAAGGGATCTGATACAAATGCTAATGTCCTTGTGGCACTGGTGCACTGACTCCCAGTCCCTGACCCTGAGAAACATGCTGAGATCCATTCATCTTTTAAGCACTTATCGAGTGTCTATAGTAATGCAAACACTGATACATTATCTAGCAGATAATCCATTCCTCCACTCGGCACTTTGTATGACTAACACCTGCACACTGGATCATCCCAGTAGACTCCTTGCTTTTCCTCCCTTATGATTCCAGCATACTCAGGTTAAAAATAAAATGTACTCAAAATGAAAATGGGCAATGTCTTTCAATGGAACACATACTTAACACAGGAAAATATTATGCATCCACTTTTCAATATCTTAGCTATCTATCATCATTGCTTTGAGGTCCCAGAATACCTATTCACATTCTCTCTTTGCTACCCAAAATTCATGAGGAGATTGACCAAGTGATTGGCAGGAATTGAAAGCCCTGGTTGGAAGATGGGGCTAAGACATCCTACACAAATGGAGAGGCCCATGAGATCCAAACAGGCAGAATTGCTCCCTATGGAACATGGCTCAGATGGTGACCATGAATACTTAGTTTTGAGACTTCACCTCCTGTAATTGGTGGCCTGAACTGCCCTTAGGGATCTCCAGAAACACCCCATGGGAAGACAAAATTGCATCTCCATTGGAAGTCTCCAGCCCCTATTCTCACTTCCTCAACCAAACAAATTTCTCAACCACCATATCCCTTCAGCCTTACCACTCAGATTATTTGGTCCTTGTGTCTCCTCCAGACTTGGTGCCTCAGTGTTTTCAACTCAATTTTCCCAAACTTTCTGTCTCACGCAGGACAAAGGAATCTCCAAGTATCCTCAACCATTTGCCTTTGTGAGATGTGAGATGCATATCCTTCAAACCACTGCACTAGGAGAAAGAGCCTAGGTCACATGAATTTTTTTTCTCAGAGAATATATACCCCCATCTCCTCCAGAATTTTGTCTAAGTGAGGAGAGCTCTCACTTTCCCAATTTTCTGCATCAGGGTAATAAACTTCAAAACCTCCAGAACTTCTTTTGTAGAGGATATCATATCTTATGTGTACTATGTAGAAAAATTGTCCCTAAGCTCAGGGCATTCAACTTCCTTGTGATAACGCTGATGTAGTTTCAGCACAAATAGCTGACAGGTCACTGAAGTATTTCCTACCCTGCAGTCTGTGCTGAAAGACCTAGTTATGGTTTGTGTCTAGATGCCTCTGCAAAGTAATTCCCATGGGTAGTGCCTTTTCAGAGCTGGATATAGAGTGTGTGGTATGGGATTAATTCATGGTGCAATGGTAGGATCAAGGGCACTAGGATTAAGAATGTGGGTGCTACCCACACTAAAATACCCTGGATAAAATATGAGATAGAAAGTGCTTTGTCATTCTGTGTTGCTTTTGTTGTCTTCTGGGAACCATAAATTGTTTCTCCTCTGTGATTCCTGTCTTCTATCCACCCTGCCTTGCAGCCAGTTGACTAGGGATTGTAGTCTCCACAAATCGTGAACTAAATAAACCTTTTCTCCTTTACCTTTGAGTGCTGAGCATTTTGTCTCAGCAATGAGAAAAGTAACTATGACAGAATTTGGTACTGAGAGTGGAGCCATTGTTGCAAACTGTACCTGATCATGTAGTTTAGTAGCCTTAGGAGAAAGGAGAGAGTTAGAAAAGATTTAGAAATGCCAGCTGAAAAAGTAGAGCTAGAACTCCTGACACTACTTGATTGGAGATTATGTGCAAGGTCCAGGAGCCAAGGCCTCACTGTGTATATACACATCACAATTTCTTTATCCATTCATCAGTTGATGGACATGTAGCCTGTTTCCATACATTACTGAGTTGCAAATTTTGTTACAACTAACATGATTATGCATGTGCCATAATAGTATGATATCTTTTTTTATTTTTTAATTGAAGAGAAGAAGAAAGAAAAAAAACAAATAAAACAGAAAGAGGGTAGCAACAATACAGAATTCCAAAGGGGAAACAAAAAAAAAGAACAACAACCTCAACAACAACAAAAAAACTAAGAAATCACCACTTGGTAAGTTACATACTGTCATCATTGGAAATAGTTGTTCAAGTTACAAAGTTAAAACATACAAAGTACACATTCAAACAATGAGACTGTTAATGATTTTGCTCAACATTCTAACAAAAACAGTAATATGGATATCTGTCTTACACACTTAAACACACATGCAGTTATATCCTTTACAGCACTTTCTTTTCCTCTCTTTTTTATAGTAGCAATTACACATTTTGGGTTTTATTACTCCTGCAGTTCTTATTACTTTTTACACTAGAGAAACAATGTGATATTTATAAATATGATTTTTATTTATTTTGCTAATGAGGATAGTCTCAAGTTGTCTCCATTTCCCTATTAAGGCATCAAGATCATTCTTTTCTATAGCTGAGTAATATTCCATTGTGTAAAAATACCACATATTTTTCATCCACTCTGCAGTTGATGGGCATCTTGGTTGTTTCCAAAATTTAGCTATTACAAATTGTGCTGCTATGAACATGGGTGCACATACATCACTGCGATATGAACTTTTCAGTTTCTCTGGGAAAATACCCAGGAGGGGAATAGCTGGGTTGAATGGAGCTTCCACTCCTAGTCTTCTGAGAATTCTCCATACTGATTTCCATAGTGTTGCACGAGTCTACACTTCCACCAACAGTGGAGCAGTGTTCTTTTTTCCCCACAGCCTCTCCAACATTTGTTATCAGTTGATTTCTTGATGGCAGCTATTCTTTCCAGTGTGAGATGATATCTCAATGTTGTTTTAATTTGCATTTCTCGAATGACCAGTGATGGTGAACATTTCTTCACGTGTTTGTTTGCCATTTGTATATCTTCATCTGAGAACTGTGTGTTCATCTCAGTTGCCCACTTTTGGAGAGGGTCTTTGAATTTGGGTGGCTTGATGTTTTTCAATTCTTTATATGTGCTTGATATAAGTCCTTTGTCTGAGGGAAAGCTTGTTAAAATTCTTTCCCATTCTGTGGGTTTTCTTTTCACTCTGATGGGGATTTCTTTTGAAGTGCAGAAACTTTTCAATAATATGAGACACCAGTTGTTGATTCTCTGAAGTGTTTCCCATGCAATTTGTGTTTTGTTCATGAATTCTCTGCCTACCCCTATGTCTCCAAGATTTCTACCTACCTTATCTTCTAGTAGATTTAGTGTTTCTGTTTTAATATTTAGGTCTTTGTTCCATTTAGACTTTAGTTTTGTGCATGGTGATAGGCATGGATCTAGTTTCAGTCTTCTGCATGTGGAGAGCCAATTTTTCCAACACCATTTATTAAATAGGCTACCGTTCCTCCAGTGAACATGTTTAGCCTCTTTGTCAAATATCAGGTGGCTGAATGTCTTTGTAGTTGTGGTTGCATCTTCTAATCTGTTCCATTGATGCTGAGGTTTAATTCTTTGCCAGTACCATGTTTATTTTATCACTGTGGCTTTGGAGTAGAGTTTCAAGTCAGGAATTGAGATGCCTCCTGCCTTGCCTTTATTGCCCAGAATTGCCTTTGCTATTCTAGGTTTCTTCTGTTTCCAAATGAATTTTAGGAGAGTTTTATCTAGATCTGTGAGGTATGTCAATGGTATTTTGATTGGGATTGCATTAAATCTGTATAACAGTTTTTGGAGTTTGGCCATTTTCATAATGTTGGTTCTTACTAGCCAAGACCATGGAACATCTTTCCATTTTCTAATATCCTCTTCAATCTCCCTTTTAAACGTAGTATAATTTTCAGTATATAGGTCTTTTGCATTTTTAGTTAGGTTGATTCCTAAGTACTTCATTTTTTTAGATGTTATTGTGAAAGGTGATATTTCCATAATTTCTCTCTCAGTGAGTTTCTTTTTGTGTACAGGAATGCTATTGATTTTGGAGCATTTACTTTGTAGCCAGCTACACTGCTGAATTTGTTTATTACCTCTAGTAGTCTTTTAATGGAGTTTTTTGGGTCTTCTATATAGAGTATCATGTCATCTGCAAATAGTGATAATTTAACTTCTTCCTTTCCTGTCTTTATTCCTTTTATTTCTTTCTCTTGTCTGATTGCCCTGGCTAGTGTTTCCAGAACTATATTGAATAGGAGTGGTCATAGCAGATATCCTTGTCTTGTTCCTGATTTTAAAGTTAAAGCTTTCATTTTTTGTCCATTTAGTATAACATTGGCTGTTGATTTGTCATAGATGGGCTTTATAAGGTTGAGGTAGACACCGTGTATTCCGAGTTTCTGAAAGATTGTTATTGTGAACAAGTGTTGGACCTTATCAAAAGCTTTTTCTGCATCTATTGAGATGACTTTTGTTTTTGGCTCTGTTGATATGGTGTATTACATTTATTGATTTGTGTATGTTAAACCATCCCTGCGTTCCTGGAATGAACCCCACTTGGTCATGATGTATAATCTTCTTGATGATTTGCTGCATTCTATTTGCAAGTGATTTATTGAGAATCTTTGCATCAGTGTTCGTGAGTGAGATTGGCCTATAGTTTTCCTTTTTGGTTGGGTGTTTGTCTGGTTTTGGTATCAGAGTAATACTTGTGTCTAGGAATGATTTAGGGAGGATTGCTTTCTTTTCAATTTCATTGAAGAGTTTAAGGAGTATTGGCATAAAATCTTCTCTAAATTTCTTGTAGAATTCAGCTGTGAATCCATCAGGACCTGGGATTTTCTTTGTTGGTAAGTTTTTTATTACATTTTCAATTTCAATAGCTGATATTGGATTATTCCAATTTGCTATATCTTCTTGGTTGAGCTTTGGTAGTTCATGTGTTTCTAGAAATCTGTCCATTTCCTCTGTGTTTTCCTCTCTATGTGAGTAGAGATTTTCAAAGTAAGTATTCATGATCTTTTGAATTTCCATGGTATCTGAAATAATTTTCCTCTTTTTAGTCCTTATTGCATGAATTTTATTACTTCTTTGTTTTTCTTTATGAGGTTAGCTAGATGTTTGTCAATTTTGTTTATTCTCTCAAAAAACCAGCCTTTTGATTCATTAAATCTTTATTTTTTTTTAGTTTCAATTGGATTGTTTTCTGCTGTAATCTTTACAGTTTCCTCTCTTCGATTAGCTTTGGATTTAAGTTGCTCTTCATTTTCTTTTTTTTTAATTTTTAATTTTTTTATTTAAAAGAGAATAAAACAAAAGGGGGCAGTACAGAGCAGATCAGAAGAGGACAACATAGGCAACACAGTACTTTACATTAAGTCAACTGGACATCAACAGTATGTAACACCATATCTCTTACTCTGCTATAGTTGAGCATAGTTTCAATTACAATAATATCAAACATAACAAAATAGTATAAAGCCATGCATATAGTGAAAGAATTACAGGGCTTTCTGAACCGAATAACAAAATGATCAATGGGTACTATAATATCTCATTTTTGATAAAAAAGAAAATAATTTGTTTGAACTATCACACATATTCAAATTCCAATAAGACACAATGTGGTAGATAGAACCAACGGTAGAAGAACAAAAAAAAAAAAGCATG
>PVJX010017618.1:0-38121 GCA_004027295.1 Dolichotis patagonum | reverse complement strand
ACTGTGCAGTGCAGGCTCATTGTGATGAACTCAGGATCCTCCTGCCTCTGCCACCCAAATCCTGGGATCACAAGCGTGTGCCACCATGCCTGGCTACAGCGAGAATTGTAACACCTCTAAACAAAACCGGTCTTATTTCTTCCCAGTACACACACTCTTTCTTCCACCCTTCGCCTTGGTGGTTGGCTAATCTTTTGGTGCAGTGCTCAACAGAGGTGGGAGAGGAGGCACCCTCGGCTCTCTCTCTGTCTCTGGGGAATGCATTCAGTCTCTCCCAGGCAGCTGTGAGACTGTTGGGGGTTAGCTCATTTTTATTCCTAGCTGTTGGATTTTTTTCTGTCATTAATGCATGTTGGATTTTGTCAGATGTCTTCTCTATCAATTGATCTGACCTTTGACTTTCCTTCTTCAGCCGATTCACATGGTTGATTGCTTTCCTTGAGTTTTTGATATTAAATCCAGGATACCTGGAATACATCCTGCCTGGTCATCTGGATAGTTTTAGAAACATCTTTATTGATAATTAATTTCACATCATAATTTTTAACCATTTAAAATGTACAGCTCCACAGCTTTAAGTGTTCACAGCACTGTGCAAAAGTCCTCAGTCCAAGTTCCAGACATTTCCATCCTCCCTTCGGGGAGCCTGCAGACCTGGTGGTGCCGCAGCCCCTCCCTGCTGTAGTCCTGACGCTCGTGTCCCTTCCACAGTGCCACTGAAATGAACTCCTGGGCGGCAGCACTGGGAAGTTAGCGTCTCAAGAGGGGCTGGAGAGGACCGGCCGAGCCCTCCATGTCCTCCTGCCTCCTGCCAGTTTTCATGCTGTCCCCTTGGTGGGGAGGCCACAGGGCTGCACCACCTTGGAAGCAGAGACACCAGACCTACGGGCAACTGGAACTTGCATTTCCAGACTCCACAACACTGGGCAATGAATTTCTGTTTATAAATTTCCAAGTCTATAGCATTTCATTATAGCAGCAGAATGGACCAAGACATTCCCACCAACACTTAGTCTAGGCACCTACTAACACACTGCCTGGTAGACACAGTAAAGAAGCCAGTCTTATGATTCCATGGGTGATCTTAAAAATACATTGCTGGACATGGCTTATTAGTATTTTGCTGAGGATTTTTGCTTCTAATTATATGATAACTATTGATCTGTGGTTTTCTTTCTTATACATTACTTGTCTGACTTATGTATCTTAATGCTGATATCATGAAATAAATTGGGAAATGTTTTTTCCTCTTCTATTTTCTGGAAGCAATTGTGGAAAATTGACATTGATTTTGTAAGTGTGTAAGCATTCTCTAGTAAAACCACATAGGCCTACAGAGATTTCTTAGGGGAGCTTTAAAACCATGAATTGAATTTCTTTAATAGCTATATCTTGGGTGAATTTTTATAGTTTGTGGCTTCCAGGGAATGGGGTTATTTCTTATAAGTTGTTAAATTGATAATTACAAAGTTTTATAGTATTATTACCCTTTTATTACTGCAGGCTCTATAGCTTTCATTCTCTCTCCCTCTCTCTCTCTCTCTCTCTGTCTCTGTCTGTCTGTCTTTCTTGTCTCTCTGTCTCTCTGTCTCTCTCTCTCTCTCCTCCATTACCCTTGATAGAAATTCATTGCTTTTATTGATTGTGGAAAGAGTAAGGTTATTTTTTATTGATTTTCTGTACTTTGATACTCAATTTAATTGATCTCTGTAATCTGTATTCCTTAACCCAGTTTTTATTTATCTTGTTTTTATTTGTCTAGGTCCTTGAGGAAGGCTGTTAAATGATGAATTGGAGACCTTTTCTTAAATTCAGGGATTTTCCTGTTGTCTTTCTATTACAAACTTCTAGCTTTACTCCATATTCTCGGAGACTAGATCTTGGACAATGTCAGTGTGTCTCAGCTCCTGAGATGGGCGCCTCAGGCCTGGCTCTGCAGGGGGAGAGGCCCGTTTGCTGCTCTCAGGTTGTATAGATCTGCGTTAGGCCCCGGATTAAGGTGAATAATCCTGCAGATCTCCTCTGCAGTGGCTCCACTAATTGCTAATGGGTGAACGTTGAAATCCCAAACCCTAAAAACAGGTCCATGCCCCCCTTTCTCCACCTCCTCTCCGTGTATTTGGGACACCCTGTGTGATGCACACAGGCAGCACTCTTGTCTTCTAGGTGCTGGTGTCACTACAGAAAGTCCCTCTTTGCTCTGTTCCTAGTCGTTTTCTTTGTTCTGCAGTCAGTTGTATCAGACTTTATTATTAAAGAAGTAATTGCTGCTTTTTATGATTAATTTTTGTACACATGCAAATCAGGTTCTACTTGCAATCAGGGTCTGGGTCACTGTAGTGGTCCGTGCTGCCACCTCCACCTCCCAGCTGGCCTCCTCAGGCTGCCGGCCTCCCCACGCTGCCAGGCCAGTGCCCATTCTGCCACCTGACCGCGTACTTGCTCTTCTGTTTCTCTCTCCTTGCTGTCCCGCAGCTGCCAGCACAGGTTCCAGGGCTCCCTGTCCACGCACCCGTAGTGCTCCCGAGCTGCTCCTGGGCCGTCCTCTGGGGCAGCTGTCGCTCTCTGCTCACATCGCACGCTTGTCCTCCAAGGGAGGAATGGACCTCACATCTGTCTGCACCCTCACCTCTTCCACCTTGAAAAATCCGTCTTGAGTACCGGGCGAGGTGCTTCCTTCACTTCATAGAGATGAGAAAGTGGATTGTTTTGTACTCATATCTCTGCTTTTTCTGCTGTTTTTGCTTCCTTTGAGGTGTTCTAAGATTTCACCTTTCTCCTAAAAAGAACTTCTCTTAGCTGTATTGAAGGTTTGCAAGGCCTTAGGTTTGATCCCAGCAACACACACATGCTACACACACATGCATGCACATACACACACACGCACATGCACACGTGCATGCACACATGCCGTGGTCATTAATGCTTTAGTCTGTTAGCAGTAAAGCTTTCCAGGACTTCCTTACCCCAAGGTGTCTCTGCGGCCCTCGTCCCTGGGTGTGGGCTGTGTTGCAGGCTGCTCTCCACTGTCATCATTTCAGACTCTCTCACCCTATGCCATGTAGGACGTGGAGAAGTGGCTGGGGCTTGAGTCACCCTTCCCACGGGTCATACACTGCTTCCCTTCAAACGCTCTTCAGCCCTCTCCTTGGTGCTTCACTGTTAGTACTTTGGTGTGCGTCCTAGTGTGGGTTTGTTGAGTTCATCCCATTTAGAGTGAGGTCAGGTCTGTATTAGCAGGTTGGTTAGGATCCCGTGTTTTCACACGCGCTTCCTACCTGGATCTCCACTCCCCCTCCTGCCGTGTCCAATGCTGGGTCTCCTTACTGTTGTGCCGGCTCCGCAGCCCCCCGCCGGCTCTGTCCTTTCTCTTTCCGGGTGTCCTCTCTGTTCTCCAAAATGAGCCAGTTCTGCTGACTGCTTCGGGTCCTCCCCCTGGATCCCCTCTCATCTCAACTTTAATGCTGAGTAACCCAACCTGTTTCAAAATGTCTATTATTACATTTTTAGTTCTGTAAGTTCCGTTTGGTTCTCTTTTTATAACACTGCTTCTGTGAGGTTTTCTGACTTTGTTTGGAAAGAATTTTAAGCCACGCATGGAAGCACTTTAGTAATAGCTGTCTTAACGTTCTGCTTGGGAATGACCTGTGGCCAACGAGCCAAGGCTCTGGTCGTTGAGACCTGGGTCTCTCCCAGGACCTGTGCACGGGCGAACATCGCCTGCGGTAGGCACACAGCGGATGCACAGGAGGAGTCCAGTGAATACTTATGAATAACACAGTGATGACAACAAAGCAATGTCTCCCCCAATTTCTTCTGATAATCAGATGGCTTAAGAGTGGGTTTCACGCTTTGGAACGGGTATTGCACACATTTTTGCTGATTTGCCTAGCTAGTCCTTGTCCTGATGCTGGCATGGAAGGCAGCCTGAAAATGTCTGTCACTAACACAGGGAGGGGAAGGCCGAATGCGTTGTCACGTCACAGTGCTAAGACCCTGAAGGAGAGAGAGTAGATCCCAGGAGGGCTGAGGAGTCACCGTGGCCTGGTGGCTCTGCCCAGCTCCCGCTGAGCTGATCATAACATTAATTGCCTGCATCTTCAGGTACTGACCTGGGGTGTGGTTAGTTGCTTTTGTCCATCGGGCTCCCACGGTTCTGGCATAGAGGCACATGCAGCAGGGTCACCGAGCCATCCAGCACAGGGTCGGCCACCTGCTCTCCCCAAGACAGTTAAATACCAGGGGCCTTCAGAGGTGTCAGGAAGAAAATGAGGGCGAGCTGCCCTGGGCCACCCTGTGCCACCCCACGCCAAGCCTGCGTGGGGACCTGCATAGCTCCCACCCCACTTGAGGTCCCCCACAGCACTGCCGAGCAGCTGCTCAGCACCTCCCCGGAATCACCTGCTTTGCACCCAGTCCCCTCCTCCGTGTCCTCTGCAGACCACCTGGTGCATCTTGTTCTCTGAAGACGGCCTGGCCACCTAGAGCCCCACGGCCCCTTCTGTGGACCTGGCTTTGGTTCCGATGGCAGCCCTGGCTGGGCTCAGGCTCCCCGCATTCCTCAGCTGATGAGCTGCAGCATAGGGAAGCCAAGGGACTGGCGCAGCCTCCGCTGCAGACTTCAAACGCTCCCAGCAGCTGGGGCCTGCTGCTGGTTAAGGGCGGTCTGCAGCTGCCGCGCTTCATCTCAGCTGCGCTGCGTGTGTTTCGAATTAGCCACCCCAGCCCTGGCCGTGGATGGATTGTGCAGGTGGACACTGTCTGAAGCTCCCCAGGAAGAGGACCGCTTTGCCCAGGCCTTGGGGCAGCTTTGTGTTTAACGAGGCTACAGGTGGCTTTGTGGGTGGACGTCAGGCTGGCTTTTCTGCCGCAGCCATAAGCAGGCCCTTGGCATTTGCTACTTTTGCCTCCTTTCAACCAACAGCACCTCTGCCAGGGTCACAACCTCCAGCTGGGGAACGCAGGGCAACTGTGCCACGGTGAAGAACCATGGCTGGACCTTACCTGCCATGAGGGCCAGGCGGACCCAAGTCCCCCAGTGCATGGTGTCTCTCCCACGCAGGGCCCGCATTCCGGGTGAGGTCTGCAGTCCGAGGGCTGCTCCTCGGGTCTCTGGCAGGCTGAGCACAGAGGGCCCCAGTGGGTTTTCCCGACACGCCTGGCTCTTTCCCTGACAATACTGCTACGGGGAAAACTTTAACTCCTCGTTGAGCTGCGTGCTCCCCAGGGAGAGATGTCATTTTGGGAATGAGTCCCTGGGGAAGGTGCTCTCTAAGTGAGATCTGAACGTGTGCTCGGGGAGAGGGGAGGTGATGACGAGATAAACATGTTTCGTTTTGCTGGAAAAGTCACTATTCCACTGAGAATATTTTTTCATTTTGAGATTTTGCTTTTTAAAAAGAAGAATGCATTATGGAGGCAAATAGGAAACTTACCTCCATCTCGCTGATAAAATGGTACACTTAAAAGCATCAAGACTTGATTGAGGGCTGTCTGGTCTGTGTCCTGAGAATGCCAGGCCTGTCTGCTCCTCATGGAGTCCAGTCAGTGGACACTGGGAGGACTTTGTGGTGTCTCTGGAGGACCTAAGACGGGGTGCACTGGGGAGCCGAGGGGACTGGAGCTAGGAAACAGGACTTCCCAGAAGGGAGGAGCTCCTTTATCGGGCATCGGGCCATGGTGGGGAGACTTCCTTCATGCCACCACACAGAATGGGGGCACGTGGAAACCTGGCACGGACCCCACTGCACAGCCAGTCTTCCTGCAAGGCTGCCTCTGGAGAGGGTGTCAGGAAGGAGCGATGCACGTGCCTTATTGGGGAACGCCAGGCAGGAGTTCTAAGATGGCTTTTACAGATACCTTCCGCTAATTTCTTTAACCTCTAAGGTAAGCAAGGTCAGAAAGCCACTTAAGAAACCGAAAGCTGAGGTTGAAAGGGCAGAGTTCCTGAGGCGACTGGTTATAAGCAGACAGCAGACCAGATACCATCACCCCAGTTTCCCGTCGCAGCTTCTGTCCTGCCCTCCTTCCTCGGGGCTGTCAAGTGCAGTATGGACAGTGACAGGCGTCCACACAGCATGGCATAGTCCCCCTTTCACCGATTAAGGATGAAGTGTGAATCGTGCTAAAGTGTGAATGCCGTTGTCTGCTCGGGCAGTGTCCTGTGATGCCCCTCTGAACCCAGCCAGCCTTGCAGGCCGTATCCACATCCACAGCAATGCAGCCACGCTCTCCACGTGACTCCATCATACTGCCTAACGTTTAAAAATAAGATACTCAAAATGGAGAAATAAATGTTGCTGCCACATTCTTTTTTTCCAGCAGTCTCTCCTTGGGGGCCTTCCAATGAGGAGTAAGCAGCCACTCAGCTGGGGCGTCACCCCACTGCCGTGTGCGTGGGGTGGAGGATGGTGTTGGGACATACTGGGTTCAACAATCCCATCTCGGGGCGCTTGGCCCACCACTTCCTCCATGTCCACAGAGCCTCGGTCCCCACCCCAATTGTTCTCTGTGCCCAGCCCAGCACCTGTCCACGTGACTGAGGTCAGTGAGGGAGTGACCCAGTTCGAGGAGCTCTTGCCAAAGCCCAGCGGGAGTTGCTCAGAGCTGAGCGCTGCCTTGAGGACACTTCGGGCTTTGGGGTTCATGGCGGAGGGAGCTGCTGCCCTGACCACACCACTCCTCCTGAGCGTGAACCTGGAGAGTGAGGAACAAGCCTTGATTAGAACCATGGCTGCTGGGCAGAGGCCTTGATTGGCGCACAGGTGGGGCCATCATTAAAGGCTGTCATTAAAGGCTGCCCTCTCTCTTGTCTTTCCCTGACTTAAACCTGGACAGTCTGTTTCTCTTTATGATTCTAACTCAGAGGCTGTGATAGATTTCTCAGAAGGCTCCTCTTACCGAGTCAGTCCAGCTCTGGCTCATTGATGTTGTAAATTTTTTCTTTGCTCAACTTGTACTTATTTGAAAAGCAAATCTTGAAATTCGGCCATTAGATTCACTGCCCATAAACCATCTGGGGGGCAGCTCACAGGTGCCAGGGCCCCCACAGCTGCAGCAGTCACACCTGACGGATTTAGGGAGCCACTTAGAGCCGAGATGACCAGTGAGGGTCACTCGGCGGCGCCAGCCTGGGCTTGTGTTACCCATTAAGAGGCCTCCTTGGATGGCGTTTGTTTGCCCCCAGAGTCTTCTAAATCAGCAGGACAGCTTGCAGCCGCCCGCGCCACTGTGGCACATGGTGCACAGACTGCCCGCGACAGGCCAGGGCGCCCACACTTGGCCTCAGTAGGGCCGGAATGCAGGGAGAGGGTGGCAGAAAGGGCTGTAGAAGAGGGCTTGCTGGCGCTTCCAAGCGTGTTCTGGACGCTCTCTGTGTCACCTGCGTTTCCACCTCCTGACTGTCACTTACGTGGCAGCTGTGACTAAGGAGATGCGGGTCTGGCATCTGTCTGGAGTAAAGGGATAAGAGATCAGCGAACAGCCTCTTGTGATACAGACAGCTTGCGAGCGGACGGGGCTGGGGTGTGACGATCGTGTGAAGGGGAAGCCCCTCGGGGAGCCTTATGGGCGATCAGGAGAGCAGGCCCGGGTCCCAACCAAGGCAGGGGCTCCCCGCGTGCAGGTCCCCTCTGCACCTCCGCATTGCACGCTGATGTAAGAAGCCAGTGGGTCACTGAAAACAGTTTCGAGGGAGAGACAAATAACCGATCTCTTGCATTTCAGAATTGTTTTCACACTGTTTTATTCGTGCATGCTGCCCCACAGATTAATGGTTTCATTTTGGCAAATTTGTGCACGCACATACTTTAATCATTTCCCTGTCACCCCTCACCCCACCCTCTCTAGCTTCACATGTTCTTTTTAAAACTTTATTTTGAGGGAGGTTCAATGTGTACTATGCATTTTGATCCTTTGGATTAACCTTACTGAAAAATAAGCCCACCCCATTCATTCATCCAGTGGCCTGAAAAACAAAACGCACTTGAATGTTCTAACATTGCCCTTCTGAAGCTCCCCGCACCCCTTGTATCCCACCCTCCGTGGGGGCAGAGCATGTGGGGTGCTCAAGGCAGCCTGTGGCAGCAGGACATTCCCAAGCCCCGGCCTGGCCTTTGGGGACAGTGGGAGCAGGCACCTTTCAGCACCATCTCCCAGACCCTGCGTGAGGCTTTGAAGACCCGCGTGCTGGCCAGCAGCACCGAGGAGAAGGGGAGACGGTGGAGAAACGCTGGATGGCGGAACTCCCAGGAATAACCAAGTCTGGATCCTGCGCATAAATTTCCCCAGATGAAGACTTTGAAGTTTGCCTCAATCTGTGAAATCCTAGTAACGGTCTAAATTTGCTCCTCCGCATCTGGGGGTGATCACAGGCCCCACAGCGGAGTGGGCATGTCCAGTCCTGCATTTATTCGTTCCATTAATTCATAGTCGAAGGCCTCCTCTGGGTAAGGAATGGGCCTAACCCCAGGGAACAGAAGGGTGCACAGATGGTACTCACACCCAGATCCTATTCCTTCCTAGAGGGGGAGGGCACCTCAGTACGCTCTGGGGATGTGTGGTGCACACCATGAACCCTGGTGTCGCAGTCAGAGGCCAAGGGTGGGCAGTGTGTCATCAGGCGGGGTCCACTGGGAACCTGCACAGGAGGGTCTCCTGCACAGCACACTGGTGGTACAGCTGTCCTCCTTCAGACAGAGGTGCAACCCAGAGAAAACCCAGGAGCAGGAAACGCAAGGCAGGCTGAGGAGAGCGTGAGGGAGCGAGAGGGAGAGAGTTGCTAATCAGGTTATTGTGGGCTCAGTTTCCACCCTGTTACTTCCTGTACCCGGATCACTGCTAATTCAGTCACTTGGGGGACTGGCCTCTGAGCCCATCTTCAGAACTTCCTTGTAAGCGTCTTCCAGCTCGCCCTCCTGGACATGTCTGCATCCCTTCTTTCAGTTCCACCCCGCCTACTCCTGATCCCATGCTGACCAGCACAGCTGTGACCTGGTCACCACGCAGCTCCTGACGACCCACTGCCCAGCCCCGAGACCTCTGGACAAAGCCACAAATGCCCACAAGAAGACTTGTCAGAGCTTCTGACAGAACACTCAGAAACACTCTGATGAGAAAGTCGAGGGGCTCCCGGACTGCGCAGGAAATCCACACTCCCACTGCCCCAGCATCTCTTCTCTGGTTCACTACTTTCTTTCCTCACTCATTCATTCAACATGTAACAGGTTCTAGGATTGAGTGAGGTGCTGAGGGTCCAGCACTGCTCTCGTGGGCACCAGAGTGTGTGGGGAGACAGGAGAATGACCTCACGACCCAAGGAACCCTCACTCACAGTCCAGCTGCCAGCCGTCTGGAGAGGCCTGGGGGAGTGCTGCAGGCCAGCTTTCTGGTCCCCCTCCGTTTCCAGCCACTGTCCATGGAACGCCCGAATTGCACAAATTTACACAGCTTTCATGGCTCCCCGTCAAATTGAACACTGGACCTGCCCGCTGTATTGGTTAATTCATATGCGACACAGTTACTGACAAGCAGATCAAAGATGGCGGCAGCAGTAGGTGCACCCACCTGGTGAGCATGCGCTGACTCTGCCCTGTGTAATGCGATCACGTAGGCAGTGTGAGGCACCCCCTGCCACCCCTCTGCTCTCCTGCTGTAGCACAAGGGCACCACGAGAAAAAAAGTGACCCCACAGTGGCGGGAAGCTGCTCTTCCATGACTGGTCCTCCTCAGAAGGAAGAGGTTTTAAATGATACTTCATTTTTGAAAAAAGCTAAATCCATCACTTTCATTCAAACATAAGATGCATGGTGTTTTCAAAGATAGGGTTTTGGCTAAGGAGAGGAGGAGTAAGGGGTCAAATCCACTTCAGAGACAGCACCACGAGTGCCCGGAGAGAGGCAGACTGGGTTGCTGGAATGAACTGGCACCATGGGAGCAAGCTTGGCTTGTTGTGTGCACACTTGTGTGCAAGGCCATAATGGTGCAAATCTGCAGAAGAAATTCATTTGCATTTCTATAAGCGAGAATACTTTGTATTAATTGGGCTTTCTAAAGTTCGAAGAATTGAAAATTAGCTCAAAGACAATGAAACATGCAGACCTAACAGGACCAGATGCCCAAGAAGCACAGAGGAGATACCTTGGCTTGCTGTTGGAAAGGCTCTCAGTAATCTTTTTGGTTCATTTAAAAGCCAATCAGATTTGTCTCCTGACAAAGTCTGTTGCAGATGGGTCTTTCTCTGTTTGGGTGACTCATGCAAGACCTAGTAAGGACCAGCATCCCTGCCCTGGGAAAGACGGGCAAGTGTGAAAATTAATGGATACAAATGCATACCAGTGTAGTTAAGCTCAACACCAGGGCTTGACCTAAGCCAGAGCTCAAAGGGCTCCTACTTGAAGTGATAAGAGATAAGAGATAAATGCTAAGAAACCGGAGACAGAGCTTTCTGCTGTCCAGAGGTGGAGGGAGGGGGAGGGGGAGGTGAAATAGAGTCAAGATGTGTTCTGCACATGGTCAACAGCCCGGAAATGTAAGCGTGTGCTGCGCACCTGTACTAATATGAGTTTAAAAAAATAAAGAAAAATAAAAGAAGCCGGAAATAAAGTTCCTCTCAACACAGAGTTAAGAAATGGCTTTTGAAAGTGGAAAGAGTTCTTGAGGCATCACTGTGCCAGGAAATGGAGTGATGGATGGGAACTCAAAGGCGTGGCCAGGGAGAGGAGGAGAAGGGAAACACAGTCGGGGGCACCAGGTGCCCTGTGACCACGGTGCCCGCCGTGGCAGGTCAGAGGAGGCCACTGCGGCCTGGGGTGAGGGGTGGTCTGCCATGTGGGGCCAGCAGGAGCAAAATCAAGGGAACTGGGCTGGTGCGAGGCACACTACACTGCGGCACATGTGACAAACAGATTTCCCAGTCCGACATATAATAAGCTAAATATGGAGCGTATTATTAAATAATTACACTTTTATTATACAACAGAACCAGCAAAATGCTGCTGTGGTTCCTAAAGAAAGGAACGACTATAGGCGACCACAGACACCCCTGCGTCTGGGTGTTCTGTGCTTTCCCCGGCCCTCAGCACACTGCTGCCCACCCTGCGGGGCAGGACTGAAGCTCGGCCGCGGAGTCTGGTGATGTTACCGGTTCTCTGATTGTCCTCAGATGCTTCCGTGCCACGGGCCAGCCTCTCTGCTGTAGAGCTCAGAAGGTCTGTGCCCGCCCGTCTCCCTCAGTGGCCGGAGAGCCCGGGGCAGCAGGGGTCTCCCCTGGCCACGAATCACTGAGCACAGGAGACCTGGAGGATTTGCTTGGGAAGTGCAAAATGGGCTCAGGGTCCTGGTAAACTCATCGGGAGAACGGACTGTGGGTCAGGCCTCTCCACAGGCCTACGGGCAGCAGGGATCTCCGTCTTCGTTTCTCAGTTGTGGAAACCGAAGCACGGAGGTGTCAATGAGGTCCCAAGGTTCACGCCGTGGAACGGGAAGCTGAGGCATAACTCGGGTCCGTCTGGTTGTGAGTTCTCTGCTCTGCACCATTCTCTCAAAAGTAAAACGGTGACTATGAAAATGTATTGCACTGGAAGACTCCCTTCCAGCGCCCCTCAGCATCCTCCTGCCTTAAACACACTCAGCTGATCTCATAGTTCTGGCCAGTTTCTGAAGCACTTCCGGAAGTCTTTCTTCGGAGTCCGTAGTTGCAATGTCGTGGCTGCCTTGATGTCCTGATGAGGACCCGGTGTCAGGTTTTTACCAGGGGATGCACCTGGCAGCAATGTTCACCGTATTAGTGACCACCCCTTACGAAGACACTCATGAGAGGACCTCCAGAACTGCTGCAGAAAGTGGCCAGAACCAAGGGTATGTGTTCCCCTGAGAGGGCTTGACGGTGATGTGTGTTTTACTACAGTACGGTTTTAAATGTAAGCCTTGGCTGGATCCTTTAATCATGCCTCATGCACACCCCTCTGTAAGCCTGACCCTGGTTCATTAGAACTTTTCAGACTCAGAAGAATTGTCAGAAGGGTCTTTTTAAAAACATCCTTCCTTCCTTGGAAGAGAGGTCAATAGTTAGGCAGAGTGGAAAACGCTGAGCCCTCCGGACCGAGGCCAAGCACAGCCTCCCAGGAATTCCTGCTGCTGCCCTCACAGGGTGGGTGCAAAGGGGGGCAGCGGCAGGGGCCAGCAGTTTTTCTGTGCAATATTTAAATACTCTTTTTTACCCTTCCCATCAGAGTTCTAAGAATACTGAGGTTTAACTTTATAATGTTTGCCTGTAAAACAGGGATGCTTAAAAATGACCTTTAAAAATTTACATAAACTATTTGCATATTTCCCTTGGGTGGTGAAGGACAATTTATCAGTCTGCCCGATTTGACCCTTGGCATTGGCCACCCTGGTGAGAGCTGGCATCCAGTTTCAGAATAGAGGGTTTCCTTTGCTGGCCTTGATCTTGGGACAGAGCGTCCTTTGCCCAGGTGGTCACCTCCCTGCTGGTCCCAGGTAGGAGCTTGTCTCCTTCGTGGAGCTGGCTGCTTTTGGAGGAAGGAGTTGGTCAGAAGAGCCTGCGCTCTTCTCCTTCCTGGTGCTGCCTCTCTGCCTCCCTGGCTGCTGTTTCCCTCTCTCCAGCCCCTCCTGCTTCCCCGGTGACTCACGAAACTGCTGGCATTTTGCCATCTGAATTTTCGGAGCACTTGTCAAGGCTTGAAGCAATGGTAACTATTTTATTCATTTTCTAAAGTATTTATGAGGACAGTGAATGGTTTTAATTTGAATCATCCAAACCTTATTATTTCCCAGTAGACGATTTTTTTTCCCATTGCCTTGTTTGGCAAAATCCCTAAATTTGCCCTTGGCTAATTCAAAGAACAAACAAAAGAGATGTTTTTTTGGGTATCCTTAATCTCAAAGTTGATAATAAATTATGTAGTCATTAAATAAACTTGTCTTGCTGCCAAGGGCAAAATAAATAAAGATGTTTGCTTTACCGAAGATAGCTCTGCACTCTCGCCTTGTCTGAATCCTGCTTGGATCTGGGGGACAGGGACGCATTGAAGAAAATCTTCCAAGAGACCAAAGGCCTCCATTCCTGAGACCTTTCTCAGCCTCCTGCTTCACTGCTGCTGTTTCAGGTCCGGGCTCAGGGGAGATGCACATTTAGGGAAGGATTTATGGTGCAGAGCTGTTGGAGGCAGCTTGATGGAATGAACTGAGCCAAACTGAGGTGCAATAGAAAAGCGTTTGGTGGAGAAAGGACCAAATAAGTCTAGGGACTTCTGTTTATTGGTTGTATTGGCCCCTGGTGACAGACTTTTGCTTTCTATCTCATCCCTTTCAGAGGACAGATATATTGGTACAAATCCCTGGCATTCACCTTGGGAAACCCCTGATGTAGACTGACCCCCTACACACATGCACGCGCACGCGCGCGCGCGCACACACACACACACACACACTGCAGGACTCTCTGCTGTGGTTTGGCCACCTCCTCCTTCAGGTGAAGTGAGCCTGGCAGACTCACTCTTCAAGCTTGGGTCCTAGGAAATTGCAGCCTGGAAGAGCTTTCTCTAGAGCGTTGCTGTTCCCTGGCTTCACGTTCAATGTGACTAATGACACCACATCACCTGCAATATTATACAGCCTGGCAGGATGTGTGTCAGCGCCCCATAAAGCATTTTAACAGTGTGCCTCCATACGCTTATTGCACCCCTATATTTGGACTCCATAATTTATCCCAGGGGAATAATCTGAATACAGCAAATTGTGTCTTGCCAACACATTGAGACGTCCACTTTGCCAATATTTATGTACTGTAAAATCAGAAAGTGTGCAGCAGTCGGGGAAGTATCTACACATCGTGATACACACAGAGGCTGGAGGCTGGGGAACGAGTAGGAGGAGGTTACACAAGACATCACTAAGCAAGACGTGCGGTGTGAGCTCCACACCTGATAAAACCTGTCTAGAAAACCACGCAGGAGGGGGTGCAGAGCATCTTGGTGATGGGCAGAGTGACGTTTTTCTTTGTATCATTTTGCAAATTCCAAAGCTGTTGCAATGAACACGTACAGCTTTATTAATAAGGAAAATAAGCCCTGGGGAGCCGCTGACTCCCACAGCTCTGTAGGGAACAGCAGGTGGAGAAGCGGGTGGCTGAATCCAGGAGCCCTGTGGGGAGGAGGGGTGGAGGCCCTTCCTCGCACAGCTCGTGGGGCTCCCTTACCCCAGCCCCTTGGCATGGACTTGGGGCTAGTGTGCTGTGAGGCTGGGGAGCTGCTGAGAGCCCGAGAATTGCCCTGTTTAGAGCTCACCCCCTTGAGTACAGTCTCAGGACAGTGGGGTCTCAGTGTCCAGGTTTTTAGGGTTCATTTGCAGTTGCCAAGGAAAACACAACTGAGCCACAGAAGAGCCAAGGGCACAGTAGCTGTGCCAGCTGCACTGCAGTGGTCCCCACCCTTGGGACCCATCCTTGCTGCCACCCTTTCCCTAGGGTTAGAAAGTTAGGGTTAATGTTAGAGGGGTAGGGCTAAGATTAGAGGGTTAGGGTTAAGGTTAGAGGGTTAGGATTAAGGTTAGAGGGTTAGCGTTAAGGTTAGAGGGTTAGGGTTAAGGTTAGAGGGGTAGGGTTAAGGTTAGAGGGGTAGGGTTAAGGTTAGAGGGTTAGTGTTAAGGTTAGAGGGGTTGGTTAAGTTTAGAGGGTTAGGGTTAGAATTAGGGTTCGAGTCCAAGCGTGCTCAGAGCATTTCCTGCGGCCCCATGTGATGGTCATACAATTGCAGCCTCAACTCTGGTTCATACTAGGACGGGGCCACAGCTGAGCAGGACTAGTTCCCCACACCAGCCGTAGCTTCTCTTTTGCTTTCTCTCGAAAGTCATTACGGTGGCCTCTTGAAACTTGAAGGCATGTTTATCACAGTCCTGAGTCCTTCAAATTCTTACAGAGACCCCTGTGTGGATACCCATTGTCTCTGCGTGGATCTTTGCCTCTGTCCTTTGAATCAAACCAGTGACGCTGAGCCCTAATTTTTACAGCGTGCTGCTAGTATTTCAATGATATCTACTTTTTTTCTCTAACAATTTTACTTTTAGCTAATCCTCAAAATCTAATGTTTGGGCTGGGAGTATAGCTCAGTGGCACGAGCACCTGCCTGGTAAGTGCAAGGTCCTGAGTTTGATTCCTGATACAAAAAATGCTGTTTCTATTTGCTTTAATTTAAAATATGCAGCTAAAGGCGTGTTTCTACAAGGCTGTCAGGTAGCAGTGGAAGCAACTGTCACAATGTCCTGGAAGTCAGACATGGATTCCTGAGGGGACAGTGGAGTCACCAGTGTCCCTGCCCCCGTGCATGACAGTGACTCACCTGGTGGGCGTCAGGAGCGAGCCAGGCTGGCTCTTTGGTGGGCACAGTTATTTCCTGCTGCGCCCAGTTTCCTGAAGTTGGCCATAACTTAGAAGCAGGACTGTGACTTCACTGTGGATGAGTCACGAGGAATGCACCCTTCCATCTGGACTCGGGGTCCTGGTACCGTGACTCCTCGGCTCTTGGTGGCGGTGAGGGCTCAGCATGTGTGCACAGAGTCACATGCGTGGTGTCGCCCAGCCCGTGCTGTCTTTTTAACAAAAACTGTTTCAGATAAGTTTTGACATTGATCAGAAAGGGCGCCCACATTTTTTAAAAAAATGTTGGAGCCATGAACTCAAGGAGGTTTAGACTCCACTGAGTTTTCAGCTGAAGCTGGGAGCTAAGGGACAGCTATTTGGCAGGGGGCACAGCCAGGGATCCTGCGGCTGAGGTCATGGGTTTCTCTTCCGCTGAGGTTGGATTGGGCCCTGGATGCTGCTTCATGTCCAAGCGAGGGGTTTGATCAGCTGCTGGTCACGGGGTCACAGCGTGGCTCACTGCACCGAGCACAGGACGCTAACAACCTCCTAGCTCGGGGGTCACACACTGGAGAAACTGTCCCCTGCACACTCTTCATGGGACCTCAGGGGGCGTCAGGTGGGCAGAGCTGGTGCTCTGGCCAAGCCCAGGGCTGGCGCAGAGTTTGCTGCTCACACTTGGTGATTAACAGCCCTATAGACTGAAAGCTGTCCCCTGGCCTTGTCACCTCACACTGACCCCTGGGGAAACACTTCTTCTCTTGGTGGATCTGGGTTTCGGGTATGTGACCAGCCTCGGCCCGCTGCCTCGGGAATCTGGGATTCCAGCGAGCTACATGCAGCCAGCCACACACTCCCATGCCAGGGGGCTGGAAGAAGCAGTGAGAAAGAAGATGACTAAGGATTTGGGTGTGGGTCACAATGGTATTCAAACTAAATACAATTAAAGTTATCCTGTAATCAGTAAACAGCAATATAATTAGAAGTTTTTTTTCCTATTTACTTCCTTTAACATGCAATGGGGGGAAACGTAAAAAAAAAGTCAAGGACTCAATCAGACAGATGGTTCTCGAGTTATTATTGTCCCCTCGCTGTTGTTTATGCGAAAAGTCTTTTAACGCAGCGTCACTCACAGATTCCGGTGAGGTCCGCTGTCCGCTGCGGGAAGGAGAGGGGTGTAGCGGGAAAAGAATTCAGATCATCAGCTTTTATTACGCACATTATTATGCCTCATTAATTGACCCAACCACTGTCCCAGTGACGTTCTGGGCTTGCTTCACAGGAAAAAATCAGCCTGGATTGCCAAGTTAAACAGACAATTGCCGGAAGATCAGATTATGCCTGCGCTGCATTCTGCTGGGGCACGGCGCCAAATGCATGTCAAACCCTAAGATTGGAATATCCTCCCTAAACACCGCCCCGGAGACCCGCATAACTAGGTGCTTGGCGTCTGCGTGGAGGATGTATCGATCCTGCTGACTTCCTTTCTCAGCCCGCCAGCCCTGCCTTTTAGACCCTCGTGACTCCGGGGTGCCCCACTGCACCCCGGCACCTTCGTCCTGTCCTCTAAGGCGCACTCAGCTGGAGAGAGTGCCCCGCTTCTCAGCGCCTGCCCGGCGCTCATCCTGGCTACAGCTGCCACAGACCTGGGGGAAGAGCACGGACATTTAGGGGGCAAAACGCGCCCCAGCCCAGGCTTCCCACGGTAGAAGTCCCCATTCTGTGGAATCCCAAGGGCAGGCTCTCCAGGAGGGCAGGCGCAGTGCGACGAACGCTTGCCTCAGATACGGAAGACCGAGGCGGGCGCCCCGTGCCCTCCACAGAGGCCCAGGACCCCAGCAGGAAGGCGATGTCCCCAGCCCCTCTGCGGCAGTAGGAGCAGTGGGCACAGCAATGTCACCGGAGTTCTGACTCAGGACGGAGAGAAAGCAGTGTCCTTGAACCCACTGTGGAGCAGAGTGTGTGGGGCTCAGGTTCAGAAGCCTGGGTGCAGCGCGGAAAGAAACTGTCGCCTTCCGTCGCCCTCCTTTCACCCAGACATCCAGGTGGGCCCTTTCCCCACGCACCTTCCCTCCCAGCAGAAGTCCCCTCCCTGTAGGAGGTACAGTCTAGCTTCCCCTCCTGTGACTTTCTAGGAGGCAGAGGTGATGTCCTGAGAACCCCGAGCCCAAACCCAAACACAACGGCAGCTCTCACCTCTGTCCCTGAAGCAGCCCGGTGGGCACTGAAGGTCAGCTCCCCGGAGACCTCCACCACCAGCATGAACCCCCGCCCCAACAGCAGAAAAGGGACCACGTGGAGGAGACTGAGGCAGCCCGGAGGTCCAGTCACACGGTTCCTATTGGGTCAGCCCAGCCAGCTCTCCTGTCAGGCATCCGCTGCCCCAGTGTTGGGGTGCAAAAAGGAGTCACCCCTCCGCCAGGGCTGACTGAGCTTTTGCTCCCAAGAGCAAATCCGTAGAGCTCGGCAGTGGAGGTAACAGATGTTCTCCAAGCCCAGGCTCTCCCTGCAGTCCGAGGCCTCTGGACTTCTCCAGCCACCTAATCTCCAATGAGGGTGCTTTCTACCCCTGCCCTCCCCCACCCTTCTCTCTGCCAGGTCGGGCTGCAGAAGCTGTCTTGGTAGCTAGCAGAATGGGCCTCTGAGGGAAGCGGGTTTTGTCTGCAAAGAGCAGAGTCTGAGCCCCTGGGGTTTGAAAGATGGGGTAGGAGCCTGGGGTTCTGAGGAAAGTGGCTGCACTGGGGTACAGGGGACATGAAGGGTGACAAGAAAAGGGAGAAAAGGAGAGAAGGAGAGAGAGATAGAGAGACAGAGAGAGATGGAGACAGAGAGACAGAGAGACAGAGAGAGATGGAGGCAGAGAGAGACAGAGAGAGAGAAAGAGATGGAGACAGAGAGACAAAGAGAGATGGAGGGAGATGGAGAGAAAGATGGAGACAGAGAGAGATGGAGAGAGAGACAGAGACAGAGAGACAAAGAAGACAGCGATGGAGAGGGAGACAGAGGGAGAGAGACAAAGGGAGACAGAGACAGAGAAACCGAGAAAGAGAGACAAACTGAGTGAGAGACACAAAGACAGAGAGAGAGAGAGACAGAGACAGAGAGAAAAAAAAGAAAGGAGACCCCAAGGATGCCTTGGAGGGCAGCCAGAGGGCAGTGTCTAGGGCAGATGGCTATGGCACTTTTTTGTTTGTCTTTATTCATTTGTTTTAAGGTTGGGGCTTGAACCCAGAATCTCTTTACCCCCACCCGTGGCACTTTTCAAATTGAGATGTAAAATTTGAGTTTGCTTGGTGTCTGACATGAAAATTGTTCTTCCTCCCTTTCCAACCTGCCCAGCATAAATCCACTAGAAAGTCCTGCCGCATTCTACAAAATCACAAGCAACAAGAGAAAAAGGATCTACTGGACATGATCAGAATCAGAAATGTTCGTGTGTTCGGGGAGAACATGGAGTGGAAGAGCCGTCCGCAGAATGAGAGAATGAGAGCTGCGGACTGGGCATCCAATCAGAGACCAACAGTTCAGCAGCAAAACTGAACTGAAAATGGGCAAGCGCAGCGAATAGACATTTCTTCAGAAAGCTGTATTAGCGGCCAATGATCATGGAGTTGCTCAGCAGCGTCACTAATCACCAAGGAGGTGCAAACCAGGACAGTGTGACAGGCTTCACACCCTCTGGGAGAGCAGTTGTAAAAACAAAGCCAAAGAAAACAAAACCTGGCAGGAACGTAAACACGTGTGGGGAGAGAGGACACAGCGGCTCATCCAAACGTTAAACAGAGTTTATGAAACATTTTATGACCCAAGAAGCGTTGCAGGTTTTTAAGTCTGTTGACCGGGTGCTGGGATAAACGGCATAAAGACTATGAAAGAGCAATTCCTGGGGTGCAGGGTGCTGGAGTTCTTATGCTTTTGTTGCTCAGCCTGCTATTCTTTTCTTTTCTTTCTTTCTTTTTTTTTTTTAATCGGTACTGGGGATCAAACTCAGGACCGCGCACTTGCAAGGCAGGCACTTATGCCACTGAGCTAAATCCCCAGCCCCATCAGCCTGCTTTTCTAGGCTTCCACCCCTTCTTCACTAAAGCGGGGTTCCTGGTCATGCCTCACACAACCAAAGATGTCTTTGCCTGGGCCCCTGTCCAGAACCTCGGCAGGGCAGTGGGCAGGATGAGAGAGAGTTTGCTTGGGCCCAGTGGGAGAGCAGGAGCAGAAGGTCCAGCCTAGCGGACAAGGGCAGCAGAGAGCTGTTCCGTGTTCATCACCCAAAGCGTGCTTGGTGACATCATGCAGAGAGAACTGTCATTTATGGGTGTAGTGCTGCTTTTCCATTTTCATTTCCAAGGCTCTAAATCTAAGAGTGGGCAGGATAAGGAAACAAGGAAGGATTGCAAAGTCTGATAAATATCAGAGAAGTAAGCCGGACCTGGTGATGCACACCTGTAATCCTAGCACTAGGGAGACAAGTCTGAGACCATCCTGGGCTACAAAGTGAGCTTGAGGCCAGGCTGAACTGCATGGTGAGACCCTGACTCAAAAAGATAAAAAAAAAAAAATCAGAGCATGGCCTCCAGCCAGGACAGAGTATTGAAAATAACCGTTAGTCTGTGGTTCTTATTTTGTCCTTCAGTGGGGCCAAAGAAAGTGAAGGACTGGGAAGAGTTTTGGCTGTTGGCTTCCGTAAAGGCTGCTGCTCAAACAGCAATGGCAGAGGATTCGTTCTCCTCCAGCCTCCAAACTCCAAAGCCCCATCACGTCGAGAAATGCGATTCTGCTGAGGCAGATAACTGGCGGGCGGGCGGGCTTGGCTCTGTCTGCTCTGCGCTTTGTACTTGCTCTTCCTTGGTCACGTGGCCCGTATTTCCTTTTTCATTCCTTCCAGCATGGTGGTGAGAAGCATTTTACTGATGGACATGAGTCCGAGCACTATCCCACAGCATTTATTTTGATTTCTGTTTTTTGGTGGACACGGAAAGTGACTGTCCTCTGCTATAACTGCAATTTTTTCCCTTCCCCTGTCACCCAATGTGTAATCTGTATTCTTTCTAGTGCATTTTAAGGTGAAAGACAAGGTCAGGAGTGGAAAGGCACTAGGAAGGCATAGGCGTAGCCGTCTGATGAGTCACCCAGGGTGACTGAGCTGGATTCCCTCTAATTAGCCACTTTCCCCACCCTGGAACCAAGTACCCTACACCCACTATTTGGATGGAAGAAATAATTTATTTAGCGCATGGTTCCAGAGGTGCATGGCTGATTTGCTTCAAAGAAGAAATATCAGGGCGGAAGGGAAGGTGGAGCGAATCTGGTGACTCCACGGTGGCCCGGCCGCAGGGCTCAGGGGAGAGCCGAGCTGAGAGGTGTGCACACCCACAGGGCCCCCGGCACCCTTGGCCAAGATCACTGGTGGGTCTGTGCCCCCTGAACACGGAACCCCACAGTCCCTCACCTCCCAGGGAGTCTCCTAATCCACCTGAGCTGACGATTAAGATTAACCGGCACATGAAAGCGGGAGATTTATTTTCGCTCTCTCATTTTATTCTCCCAGCTTCACGGTCTGGTTTACTCCCGGCTTTCCTCTGGCTTGTCTCAGAAATCTTCAGCATCAAGCCAGCCCCTTTGCCTGGGAAAAGGTCTCCTTAGAATATCCACGTTCCCTCTAGACCAAGACATTGGTAACACTCAGGGAAACGCGTTGGTTCAGTGAGTTAAAGGAGCTCAAGATACCCAGAGAGCTCCACACACGCAAACCTTAGTGTCCTCTGTGCGCTGCAGACACACAGGCAACGGGCAGAGCCGTCTACGAGGCTGAGAGCCCAGGGGGCCCGGCCAAAGTAGGACTCAAGTCCGGCCTTTGGGCATCTCTTTTAGAAACCACTGCCCTGGTCTAGGGCTTCTATTTCTGTGGGGCTGTGCCCTGCTGGGTGGCAGGATTAGGCACAAGTATTTACAAGGCTGCTGGGAAGGGGCTGTGTGGCCGAGAGCTTTGGGACTTCACAGCAAGCCTCTGCCGAGCACACCTGCGAAGGCCATCGCGCTGCCTGTCACACTCTTGGAGGAGGGGCAAGTGTCAGAGGATGAGGAAGATGCTGTCTGGACTGACGGTCCTCTGACAAGCCAAGTACCTCTGTCACTAGTGTCTCTCCTTCTGGCGGCATCTGCAGCTCTCCTGCCCTCCCTGTGTACTTCCGCAAGCCCCACGTCACGACCTGCTCAGCTCCACACAGTACCGGCGCCGCACGGGATGCTCAGGCTCATCTAAGTGCTCCCATGTGATTGTCAGTGACTCCCGTGTCACTGTCAGAGCTTGGGTTCCAGCCAAGACAGTTGAGTCACGCAAACTCTCCTGTCACTTCCAGGGCCTGAGCCTCCTCCTTCGCTGAAGCGCCCTCCCCCACTGCATCAGTTAGACACCCGAACGCGTGCGTCCTGAAGTTCACATTTGGAGGCAGAAAATCATAACTGACTTTTGGGAGCCCATGCAAAGCCTAAAGTGAGATGATCAAACACTGGAAGAGCCCTGTACCGACTGTCACCTCAAGTCTGAAGTGTGGCAGAGTCACAAGATAGAGGGAAAAAAAACAACTGAAACTCCCGGAGGGAATCAAGATACACTGGTACAAATTCCTAGGATGAAAATAATCATTATGTGTGTCTAAAGAATGCCAATAAACTTAAAAGAAGAAAACTCCAGGAGGAATTTTTTTAAAAAAATAAAATATGCTTCATTTGAGTGCAGTAAAATTTATTTTTATTAAGATGCTTGTGAATTCCAATGAATCTCCTATTTTGAGCTCCTAAGATAAGAGATATTTGAAAAGCATGCCACAGTGCATTTCCCAGGGATTGCATGGTGACCATGGAGAGTCTGTCCAGCTCCTTGGCCCCTGTCCTGTGCCTCTGTGATATTTTCACCCAGCTACCTGGACAAGACTGGGCGGTGTGGGAAGGGACTCCCACTAGGGAAATCTGAGGCGTAGGTAGGTCTGGAGCCCACCACACGTCCCTGAGTTCATAACTCCTGTCCCCTCAAGGCCAGGACAGTGGTGTCTGCTGCTCCGGGCTAGGTCAGCCTCAGTTTGCTCCTTCCCTGGCCCTGCTGGCTGAGGCCACCTCTGTAAGCTTCCATCAGTCAGGAGGCCATCTGTCAGGAAGCAGGGAAGACTGAGCAGGTAAGAGAGAAGGTGGAGTCAGACTGCGTCTGGCCCCTTGGTGGTGTGATCCTGCATGTCCTGGGGACACTGCTCCCCACCTCCGATGTCTCCTCCCACATGGAGAGAAAGTGTGTGAGGTCACACAGATGTCATAGATCCGTGTCCTCCCTACAGCCACAGCCTTGCAAAGTGTCTTGGGGTGCCCTTCTGCTGTGACATGGCCTTGGCCATGCCCTTGCTTTGGACGGGCCTGGACAGAAGGGCTGAGCCAAGGGTGCAGAGAAAAGCCCAACCAGACAGTGGGACAAAGTGGACAGACAGAGGACGAGGACATGGGGTTTCCAGTGCTCGCAGGGACCAGTGGTCTCCCCACCCCGATGCAGGCTAGGATGCCGGCATCCCACACTCCCCAGAGAAGAGGAATTTCCATTTGTCTGTGCGTGGTCCCCAGAGGCTCGAGGTGGGTGGATGTGGCCTCCTCAGGGGATGATGCTGATGCTTAGAGTTGAGGGGACCCGGAACACACAGGCACTGAGAGACATCTGGCAACTTTGCAATCAATTTTGCAAAGTGTTCATTTGAGTATGGGGGAACTAGTGAATAGATCATTTTTACCTTCTCCAAAGAAGGCCACTAGATAACCCTAGGAATCTATTTTTTTGATAAAAGGTGAGATTTTCCTGATATGTTCAAGTACTGTCTGCTGACACTAGGTACTCCACATATGGACAAGAAGTGCTTTTCTTTAAAAGCACTGTGGCTCCTGGGTAGGTATGACTTGATTTCCTATGAGAGGTGACCTGGCGAATCCCGGGCGGATTCGCCACTGAACAGCGCCTCCGGACAGGCAGAACATGGAAACCGCGGTGGGCACGCTTCACTGGTGCACGGATGGCAGTAACCTCTCTAGTACTCATTTCTTTCTTTTTCTTTTTGTTTTAAAATGAAAAAAGAATTAAAAGCGATGATACAGAATTTCCAAACAAAATAATAGGAGATTAACAATGGTCAATACATTGCGTATTGTTATCTTCAAAGTAATTGAAGATTGTAAGATAAAGGACGAACAAAATGATCAAACAGTGAAAGCACAGACCTTTCTGATGAACAGAGATTCACAGCTCATATTTTTTAGAATAAACCAAAGCCAGTGGAAATAAATTGCATCACCTTTTCTCACTTATAAAATAAAATGTGCACATAGACAGTCACACAGTACAGTGCCAAGGGTAGAAGCCAGGCCCCCGTGGCCAGCAGAACTGTCCGCGCTCTCCCCAGGGCTGTCCACCCCACACCTCACCCGCCCTAGGGAACAACTCATCTGTTCCCTGAGTTTCTTTCTGCTTCTGCAGCCCAATGGAGCATCCTTGGAAACTGATGAAAACGGAAATGCTTTGAGGCGCTCCCTGCCTCCTGTCCATCTGGTCTCCCTGCAGCTTGTCTGCTGAAGGATTGGGGTGCCAAGCTGGACTGTGTGGGGCCCCACAACTCAGTGAAGAGCCCTCTTCTCTTGCTGCCCTTGGCTGCTGCATGCTAGGGTCACCTCGTACTTTGGGGGTGCACAGCAGTTGCTGGTTCTGCTGCTTACGTGGAGGAAGCTTTTGGACCAGAACTCCCCCTTGTCCCATGTGCACCCTGGTCACCTCATGACAGCAGGTCACCGTTCCTCTCCAAAAACTTGTCCTGAGAGGAAAGCTGGGCAGCCCTGAGAACCTGCTGGGACCCAGTGCCCCAGCCTAGTTGGCCCTGACCATGGTCCCTTTCGCCTGGTGGCAGGGGCTGGACCGTCCTCGAGCCTGTCTGCCTCTGGCCCTGCCAATTCTATGTGCCTTGGCTGTGTGGTCCCTGCACCTCAAACCCCACCCCACACCAAGACCACCCTGTGTGTGTGGCTGCCACCCATGTGTCTGTCCCTTTGTCCTTTGGGGACTGTGGAGATAACACAATGGCTTTTACTTTTCAACATGGTCACGTGATGCTTGGGTCCTCATCTCTTTCATGTTGGGAATTAGAAAGATCAGAAAGCCAGTGACTGACCCAAAACCTTCTGCCTGGGTCCCCAGCTGCCTGGCCTGCAGGGTGAGTCACAGGCCCAGGGACATGGGGAGCAGGGGTGCAGGAAGACGTCTGAGATGGTGGGTTAATTTTCTTTTACTAAAGTACCAGGACTACAGTGTGTACCAATGAGGGCGCCCATCGTTTTTCAGGTGTCTCCTTTGCTCTCTCCTTTGGTCTCTCTGGCAACAAACCCAAGACTTGTGGTTGGACCCCAAATTGCTGCCCGGCTCTGCTGCAGGGGAGCCCTGGGAGTGCGGGAGGTGCTCTGATGACCCGCCTTCATCCGTGCGTTAGACACAGCAGAACCTGCACTTGGGTCCAGTCCTGCAGGGTCATCCTCCCTCCCTCCTCCGCCTTCCACCCCCAGTCGCCCGTCTGTCTGTTCCTGTGGTGCTGGGGATTGAACCCAAGGCCAGACATGTGCAGGCCGGGACTCTTCCACCAGGTCCATGTCAGCCCACAGCAGTTCCAACCAGTGTCACCCATAAAGACCTCTGAACCGCCTCCTCTCTGTCCCCGGTAACGCAGTGTCATCTCCTGCCCAGGCCGTGAAATGCTCTCCCAAGCCCCTCTCAGGTCCAAACTGAGCTGGAGCAGGTTCCTCGTCCCTTCCTGCCTTTGGGGCTTTGTGGCCACAATGATTCTGAACAGAGTGGCCCGCCTGCCTCCCTCTAGCTGCTGTCTACTTCTGTCATACCCTGCTCGAAGGCATCCCCCTGCCTCAGCCCCGTTAGACCCCAGGGTCTCTGGGCTCTCAGACGTGCCCCCAGCCCCCGCCTTGTTTACCATAGTGTATGCTGGCCATCACCCTGGCCTAAGCCCCCGGGCAGGGAGAAAGTCACCTCCCTTCACACTCGGGTCCCCACACAGAAGGTGCTGGGTACACAGGACTGTGAACCTATGACTTGCGTTGTGAGCGGGCTGTTAGCTCTACCCAACCATGAAGTACTTATTACTAATTTTGGGGGGGTTTTATTTTTAAAATCAAAAAATTTTAAGAGTCACCTCAGTGACCAGCATCCCGCTGGCAGTGGGGGTCAGGGTTTCCACGAAGCCTCCGAGAGGAGCTGTGATGACACCAAGACTCCAGTGACAACGCGTCAAGCGCACAGTCCCACTCAGTCCCGTCCAGCGGGCACATGTGGACAGTCCTCTGCGCTGACTGGCTATCTAAGAAAGTGCTCCAACACTACAACTGGGGTGAATGTGACTGGGACTGACCTGTGCATGGGGGACAATTTTCTTCAGATTCCAACATTTTCTGCTCTCACCAAACTCCAAGTGATTACCTTTAAAAAGCAAAAACATCAAAGCTGAAGAAGACAAATTTTTATGTTCCTAACTTATTCTTTTATCCCAGATTATCACTTTGGTAAAAATCCCAAATCCTAAAATAAAAGCGCAATAAATAATAAAGCAGTTCTTGTGTGTGTAATTGCTCAGGAATAAAGCAAATGAATACAAAGGAACTTCCCTCGTTTGTAAAACACGCTAGGTCATTGTTCCCTCTATGTGTAACAGTCGGCAAAACAATCCAGATAGCTGTGATTTAGGAAGACCCCTCCCTCCCCAGCACCTGAGGGCCGGGCTCCCTGGGCAGGAGAAATGAGTCATTGTGGCTTGTTTGTGCCACACAGAGAGGAAAACAACAAGCTCCTATCTCCCCTCACACGAGCGATAAGGTGACACACACTTCATCAAAGCAGAGGCCACCAAAATGGTTCAGAGGTCACTTTCCAATGGAATCATTGAAGAGTGTTCTTTTTAGTTCCCAGAAAAACAAATTTCAGGAAAAGGATGTAATAATCATGCAGATTAGATTAGTGACTCAAAACTCGGGTACTTTGTCCTCCTGAGGGACATTTGATAATGCCTGGGGACATTCTGGGTTGTCACCCCAGGGGGTGCTGGTGGGATCTGACCGTAGAGGCTGGGCACACGCCCTCACCCTAGTGTGGGGCTATTCCACTGAGACCCCCACCCCTGGGAGCCCCAGTTTAGATCAGAGAGGGCTCTGGAGCTACACAGGATCTATGGGTGACAGGGACCAGCTGGCTTTCCAGACACGAGCAGCGGATAAAATTCACGGGGAGCAGGGGCCGAGATCGGAGGAGGTCTCCCCGCTCCACCGCAGCTTGTCCAGCGCCAAACCAAGCTGGGCCCTTGGGTGATAGTGTGAGGGTAAATGAAAGGTGGATTTTGAAATGAAATGAAATGAAATGAATTTCATTTTAAATGAAAGGTGATGGGAAATTTTCCAGAAGGCAGAAATTGAACGTGTAGCTTGCTGTTTTGAGGTAGGTAGGTGTTTCCAATGAAGGGTTTTAAGTCTTCCTCCCTTTTTGCATAACCCTCTCCTTCCCCTCCTCCTTCCCCTTGTTTCCCTGTGTTCACACAGACATGCACACAAACTGTTATTACACACATTCACGCACTGTTTCTGCTGCTGCATCCATCCTCAGACACTATTGTCCAAAACCGGCTTTATTCTTTCGAAAGTATTTCACAGGAATATGTGAGGCAACTGCATCCTCTCTCTCATAATTTACTCAGTGCTAACCCTGCCGATGGACCCACGGTGAAACATGCTAAAGTAATATTTATCCCAAAGCATGATGTCCTGATGTTTTGTTTTAATGGGACAAATTATTAAAAGTGTGACCACATCCTGAAGAATCAGAGGTAAGGGAGCCTTCTTAGTTACAGCTAGGAAACTCAGATCTGTAGAAGATAAATTTTAATTAAATTACATATAAATTAAAGTATTTGTGGAAAAGTACAAAATGCCAACAAGTTGTTTAGTTTTAGAAAATGTTTACAAAGGTAATACATGCAGTGGGCAAAAGAATGATTATTACACATCCACGCTCCATAAAATTGGGCAAAGAATGTAGCAGGCAACCAAAACCATATGAACCAAAAACACGGGAATGTATTCAAATTCCATAGACCACAGAACTGCAAATTAAGGGAGTGACATTCTGTCATTTTGTACCTACCCTGCCCGCAAAAGTGAAAGAGGATCACAGCATCCACGTCAGGCAGAAAATGGTATTTGCGCACACTCATGATTGTAAGGTACACTGTAAAGTCTGGGAACCAGCCTGGATTACTGCTTAGAATTTATGTCTAGTCACAGAAACAGCAGGTGGTTAAAAGCAGCTTGGGGAAAAGATTTCAGAAAGGTTCCATTAGTGGGTCACAGTGCCGGTACAGCAGCAGAGGGAGGCCCAGGAGTGAGCCCACTGGTGTGCAGCAGTGCGCACACGTGGACTCCCCAAGGGACAGTTTGGTCACATTTCTTGGGTCAGGTTCTGGGCAGTTCCAGGCTCTGGGCTCTTTCCTGAGTTGCGGGGTCTCAGGTCAGAGCCCAGTCCTGGAGAAACCATGGTGGGGAGGGTGTGTCAGACAGGCCCACCCCTCCGGTAGTTTACATTCAATTCTACACATATTAGGACTTCACACTGTGTTACTCAGCAGTCTATTATAATAAAATGTCCAAAGCAATTAACTTACAAAGGGATACGGTTTACTTAAGCTCATGATTTTGGAAGTTGGGGCCCGTGATCACCGAGTTATGTCAAGGTAGGAAGGGGTGGCAGAGCAAATGTCTCAACTCATCCACCAGGAAGCAAAAGAAAGAAGAGGCCAGAGTCCCATAATCCCCTTTGAGGCCACACCCACAAAGATCTAAAGGTCTCCCCCTGGGTTCCACCTCTTAAAGCTCTGGCCACCTTCTAATGGGCCTTTAAAACAAACCTTGGGGGATATGGGACACCTACTGCCCCGAGGGACGGAGCTGCCACACGCCTGAGGACCCTAACCTAAACCTAAGGTCAGCCTGAGCTGGCCTCTGCCGAGAGCGAGCTCTGGCAGTCAGAGAGAGAAGGGTCTGGAGCAGTTCCCGTGCTCAGGGCGCTGACTTTGGAGGAGGAGGCCTGGCCCAGCAAGGGCAGGTTGTTGGTGAGGAGAGAGATGGCTCTCTGGAGAAAACTCACAGACTGACGCTTTTGTGCTCTCACTCTGTTGTGGCCTGAAGGACCGCAGTCCGGGATGCTGGGACTCCTGACTGCAGAAGGAGAACCGGGGTATATGCAGCTTGGTCCCTTGCCTGGTCACTGATGCCACCTGCAGTGGGGGCCTGAGAGAGCAGAGCAGTCTGAGAGCAGCTGAAGGCACAGGCTCTGGAGGTGTGGGTCTGTGAGTGCAGGCGCTCTCTCAGGACCGGCAGAGGGGACCCTCTCCTGTCAGCTGCGCCTCAGAACACCTGAAGTTCGCAGTCACCGTGGGTCAGTGAGCAACTGCAGAGCAAATGCGGTCCTGGTGACACCCTGCTGTGCTTTGGGTAAAGGCCCCCTAAAGGCCCACAAGTTAAAGGCTCAGTCCGCAGGTGTCATTTGGGGGGTGAGACTTCAAGAGGTAGGGCCTGGAGGGAGGAAGTGGGGTCACAGGGCATGGCCCTGAAGGTGCCTGTGGGACCCTGGGCCTCCCTTTTTTCTCTTTGGTTGTCGTATTCTCCCACCATCATGAACTTCCTCCTCAGAGTCTTGGGCCAGGGAGCCACTTGTTTTGATTGGAATCTCCTAAACCATGAGCCAAAGCAATGCTTTTCTTTTCCAAGTCGATGGTCTCAGGCATTTTATGATAGCCCTGATGGCAATGTGATAGTGCTAAAATCCCCTCTCATATCCCTCCTCCAGGTCCAGGACCAACCTCAGCACCCCACCTGGTTTGTAGCACAGAAGCAGGGCAGTCACAGCCCTGTGAGAGTAAGGGGCGGCCCAGTCTCTGTCCTCCTCAGCCTCCTGCCTGGTTACGGCTGGCCCCCAGCACACCTGCAACACAATGAGAAAGGGACCCAGCTCTAGGGCCAGGTCAGAGCAAAGCAAAACTAGCATCGAGACCGTGACACTGAAAACCATTTCAGTCCTCTCTGAGGGTCCCTAAAACCTCTCTGACAGGGCCAGCTGATGTGGTACATGCTGTGATCCCAGCACTCTGAGGCTGAGGCAGGAGGATGTTGGATGAGAGGTCAGCCGGAGCTCAAACAAGCTGAGGGCTACGCTAGGCCACACAGCAAGACCCAGGTTCAAAGAAACACACACAAACAAACAGCTGTAGCAAACGAGTCTCCTGCACGAAAGGCTCGGATGTGGCCAGATCCTGCAATCAAGGCCCTCTACTCTGCATTCTCAGGGCTCTGCCACTTTGGCTTAGGGTCTTGTTTACAGTGAAGATGCTAAAATAAGACTTTCTGAGTCATTAGGCCCCAGGAAAAAGTTTGGCTGAGACTCTGGGTTTTGATGACTTTAGACTCAGAAGGAGAATGTTGGCAGGTGACACTGAGCCAGGAATAAACCTCCGCTGTGAGGCGGAGTCATCGACCCTTTGGTGCAGTCACGAGGGGCTGAACCCCCGTAATGAGGCCATGGGCGCTCCGTGCTCCGGGTCGCCTCGGCTGGACGGCAGGCGCGGGCTCTGCACACTCCCACCGGCAGCAGATGCACCCCCAGGGCCGCACCCCAAGGGCGGAGTCTCTGCAAGGTGGGGCGGGCAGGGACTCTCTCCCGCACCAGGCCCGGGCTCGAAGCGCGCCGATGTGAGCAAGGGGGACCCTGGAAGGCCCCGCAGCCCCATGGGCCCGAAACCCCTCTCTGGGGAGAGGGAGGCAGCTGTGGAACGTCCTCTCCGGATAAACAGGAGGAAAGACGGTTAGGTCTTCAACCAGAGGAAACCTGGCCTCAGCCAGCTGCCTTTCTTCGAGGCGCAGAGCCAGCCTGTGAAACTTGCTTCCTTGCGGAGGTGCCTTGGCCAGGTCTGCGCAGCCTTGGTGGGGCGGCGCCACGGACCGCAGGGAGACCTGGGGAAGCTGGACCCTAGGACTGGTTCTCCGCTGCCAGCACGATGGGGAGCCAGTTATTAAAAGAATACAGACCGAAGACATTAAAGTCTAGAATACACTCTGACTCTGACGTTTTAAAAATGTGCATTTGAGTGCACTACATTAAAATGAAAACACATGAATAATAATTTATAAAATACCAGCAACAGTAACACGTAAAATAAAAGGAGGTTAACATGCATTAAAAGGTTTGGGAGCCATTCAGAGTGTGGATCGGAAGAGCAGAGCGGAGCTAAGCCCGCCTGTGAGCCTTTCCTGTGGGGTGGGGAGAGGGGGTGCCCGCCCCAGCAGCCCGCTGAGCCTGGGGAGCTGTGTTGTTTGACTGACTCAAACCTAAAGCCGAGCAACTATTTGGAGGACAGCAATGTCCAGTGTAGTAACTGTGGTGGATTTCCTACTGTCTTATCACGTCCTGATTCGTTTTATTGATGTTTTATTCCCTTTGAAGAGAAAAAAGAAACTGGAGGAGTTAGTGGGATCCAAAATGGACAACAGATACTGTGAAGGTGAAAGGGGAGGAAATGTCTAAACAGGGAAGGTGCTAGCCACTGCTAACTTCCTGTTACCTTGTTTTGGAGCCCTGTATCATTTTCATTATTTTGTTTGGTTTGGTTTTATTCTGTTTTGTTTTGTTAGATTCCATTATATTTGATGGTATGGGAAGCTATTTTGAAGATAATTAAGATATATTATGGTAGCCATAATATAGTATCTTATTTTGAAGTCTTGTATCACTTTCATTGTGTGGTTTTGACTGGTTTTATTCTGTTCTGTTTTGTTTGATTTTATTATGACTTATGGTATGGACAGCTATTTTGTAGATAACATGAGGCAGTATGGTAGCCATTGTTGATTTCCTGTTATCTTGTTTTGAAATCCTGTATTGCTCTCATTGTTTTAATTGGCTTTATTCTGTTTCATTTTGGGGTGGTTTTTTTTTTGTTGTTGTTGTTGTTGTTATTGTTGTTCTCTTTAAAATAACATAGAAAATTTTCAGAATTCTTTACACTGCTCCACAATGTGGAGAAAATAGAAATTAATTATAGGTGTTGGCAAGTTGTATACGCATATTAAATCCCACTGAAAATAGGAGAATGTATACTCCAAAAAAAAAAAGGAATAAAGAAGACTGAGCAATTCAGTAAAAAAAAAAGTAGAAAAAGGAAAACCTAGAAATAGCAGAATGAATAGAAAGCCAACATAATATGGAAATACATGTTTATATATGTCATTTGTACAGTAAATGTAAATTAACTTTTTTCCATTCAAAGACATAGCGAAGTTAACAAAGCTTCCTAATCAGAACACAGTACCTGCTGTTTACAACAGACACCTCTAGACCAAGGGCACACGAAGTATTAAGATAAATTAGTGGAAAAACAATACCAGGTGACAACTAATCAGGTAAAACCATGCTTCATTTTACCACTGTCAAAAGAGAAAAGCTTGATAAAAAATTATTGAGAATAGAAAGGTTACTGCAGGAAATTTCAGCTTTAGTTAATTGAGAAGAATACATAACTTTGACCTTGAGAGTTCTTCATTGTTTAACTGCAAAACTATGCTATCGGTAAATAAAAATGGGCAGGTATGTTAGATAAAGAAACTGACACTTTTGTCATTGCAGTAGTAAGAAAGGCTTATGTCTATTTTTGATTACACATATTCCAGTGGTTTACAATGCATCCATGTACTACATACAATGCACGTGTGTATTGAGGTGAAAAATATGGTACATGTTTCAATAAAAAAAGGCCGCTGTAAAGAAATGTCACCAAGGTTGATGGGATAGGTGTGTTCAGGTATTTGAAGGTATTTTGAGGGGAATTAATGGCAATGTAGCTTCTGCCGTAATAACTTTTATTTGAACTTTTATCACATTTTTGATCACACACCATTCATGTACAAGCACATACGCATTGGATCCAAAAAAATCCAATAAAGGTTTTCTCCAATAGCAAACAATGAAGTTTGCTCTCAATAACTGGAAAGTAAAATTATTTTTGAGCAATTTGGATTATTTACAAAATCTAACATCTAATAGAACATAAAGAAATTTTAATGATTTAAAGGCCCTGTATCAAAATTTCTCTTCTTAAACCACAATGCCAATTAAGTACAAATAGTAAAAAGGTAGTTATTAAGGTTAATTTCTTAACTTTCAAAAATCCATAAAAAGTTACAGCTAAAGTAATTTGAGCACCACAATAAATAGCATAATATCGGGTTATAATCCAAAGTATTAAATGGGGACCCATCTATTTTTCTAAGTGAATGGAGAACAGAAAACCCTACCTGCAGAGAAATTCAAATGCTATGTGTGGGTTCCCCACACCAGAGAGAAGCTGGGGACCGTGAGCTAGGAGCCCTGGCTTCTCCCAGGGAGGACAGCGTGGACAGGGAGGGAATCAAGAGGAGGGACAGGCGGCAGGCAAAGCGTGCGGTCAGCTGCAGATGCTGCTGTAAGACAGGGTCGGGGCAGCCTCAGCGGGAACTCGTGCCACTTGCACACGTCCCCCCTGTGACATGGGGAATCAGCACTTGACCTCTGTTCAAAAAACATAACGTGTGTCCAGCTGGGAGGGAAACCTCCAGCGAGCCCAGATGAACTCGTATACAAAATAACTGACCACTACTCTTCACACTGCCCAAAAAACCAAAAACAAGAAAAGCCCGACAAACTGTCATAGTCCAGGGCACCTAAGGAGACAGGACAGGTGAGCAGGTGGGGTAAAATGCCCATGGACAGTGGGACTGGCTGCTTTCCCATCAAGCTGGACAGAACAGCCCACAGCAGGCGTGGCTTTCTCCCCTTCTCCGTCCTAGTGCCCGCCAGGCTGTCTCCGTGGAATGCGTGCTGGCATCTCCTGGTTTCTTTTCCCCATTATCAGTTGCGTCTTTGTCCCCGAAACATCACCAAAGCCAGGACTATGTGTTTCTACAGATGACCCCATACCGCCTAGAAGGCCACAGTGCTCAGGAAATATTTAACTAAATAAGTAAATTACCAAGAAGCTGTAGTGTAGTGTAGTGTAGTCTTCTAGGACTAAAAGAAAAGTAGGCTAAAAACTATGGAAATATGAGAGTAACAAGGGGGCAGAATTTATTATATGGATGTATAAACATACAAACAGAATCCATTATTCTGTATAACTAATAAACATTAAATATGAAGGAAGTATGAGTTTTAATTGATAAAAGACTGTTGATAGTGGTTGATCAGTTTTGGCAAATGTCCTGTAGCTAAACAACAGGGGAAACTGGGTATGAAAACTACGGCCTCCACACTGCCCTCGCAGGGAACCTACAACTGTTTTCAACTGCTGCAAAACCCTGTGAAGCCGTGGTTAGAGCTTGTGGTCTCTATCACTCCTGGATTTTTCCTCAGGGCCTAACTAATAATTGTTCTCCACACCGGAAATCACAAATATCCTCCACAGTTATTTTCGGTGGCAGATTTGCAAGTAGCCAATGCAATAGAATTATTCGGTTCTCCTTGCTGCTGATTGGCTGCTGCCTCAGGCAGCTGCACCAGCACCCCCGCACCGCATGGCAACAGGTTGCAGTGCGCAGTGTAGCTATCCTGAGTGCTCTTCCTAGACCCCTGCGGTTCCTAAGATGCTGCAAACGCCTTGTACCTTCCCAGGCTTTAATAGAATATTTTATTAAATTATGTAACTGTGGGAGCATAGCATATATTGGTTTTAAACTATCAAAATAGGCATTTATAGGCATTTTTCTAATCACGTCTGAAATCTGTGGTTTTTCACAGTTTGCAGGTGCTCTAGGAACACAGCCCCTTGAATTTCAGAAGTCTACCATAAAAAGTTTATTTTAAAAGTCCATGATATTGAAAATAAGTTTATTAAAAGTGTGCTTAGTAGAAGTACCTGGAACACAGTGACCCTGAAGAACATTAAAAAGTACTTAAATATGCAATTTGTGAAGTTAGACTGTCATAGTAAATTTAAGTAGAAGAATAAAATAAAGAAAATAATAGTAATTATTAAAATATGAGATAATGATATGAAAAAGAATGAACACAGACAAAAGCTGATTCTTGAAGATGTAAACATTGATAAGACGATCTGAGAAGGAAAAGGGAGAAGGTTCCCACCAAGGCCAACTCCATGTTAGAGAAGAGGAATGGGCATAATTCCAATGGAGCTGTTATTTAAACGTAAAATGCTATGAAAAGTTTATGCCTATTGTGTATGTTTAAAACCCAGGTAAAACAGATTCCCTGAGAAGCACAATTTATGAATACTGATTAAAGCACAACACAGGGCACAATTTATTTTACAGATGTTCTTGAAATATTTAAATATCAGATATTTCCCATCTTATATCCACTCTTCCAAAGGATAGAAAATGGGACCATTCACCACAATTTTATGGAACTCATATACATTGCATAATAAATAAATGACATCGTAACAACATCTTAAGAAAGGAATCAGAAAAGTTCTCATTCCTAAACATAGATCCAAAATTACTAAGGAAAATGTTGACAAACAAAACCCTGTATAAGTGAGTAATTCATGGTGGCTAAATTGAACATATGCAAGAATTCAAGGTTGGTTCAATCTTAGAAAATATATTAATGTGATTCACCATATAAACAAATAAAAAATAATTATTGATTCAATATTTGTAGAAAGGCCATGGGATAATATTTAACATCTGGTTTTATATTTGAAATTTTTTAACAAACAAGGAGTAGAAGATTCTCCTGCAGCTTGAAAAATGACACTACAAAAAATGAGTTCAACACTGTTAGGAACAGGGCACAACCTTCTACCAGCTCTGTTCCCTTCAGAGTTTTATTAGCAGTTCTCTCCAATATAGTGAAACAAAAATAGATGTATGTGTATGTATGTGAAAGGAAGAAAAAAGTCAGACCACTTTTCAGAAAATATCATATTCTACTTAGCAATCCTAGAGAAGTCTGCAGACACTTGCTTTCAGACTTAGAAGAAAGTTATGTAAATTGTCCATGTACACAAGCTACAACAAAAGATGGTGGTGAAATGTCATTTATAATAAAATTACATGAGTGAAGATATATATCTGTATACATATATCTATGTCTACGTCTTTATATCTGTATCTATATCGATCTATAGTCTGTTTAAAGGTTTATTGTGTGATTTTAAACACTCAGTTGAATCATGATATAGACTATGCCCATGGTTAATGATGCTTAATATTGTAACTATATTAATTATCCAAATTTTGTTGAGTGATCAATATTTCAACAGAACTTTTCATAGAACCTGACAAACGTATCCTAAAATTTATTGGAAAACACAGAGGGCCCGGAAGAGTGACGAGGCTAGGGGCTCAGCAGGTTTCTCAGCTGGAGGCCCCACCCGCATAGAAGCTCTGGCATCTGGGCATCATCATGGGTGCTGGAAATGTGACTTTCAATGCAAAAAAGTCCTGCATGTTTCATTTCATGCACAGACTACATTTCGAATGGATTAAGGATTTACCTGTGCAAGGCCAATAGTTAACATCTTGAGGCCAAAATGTAAGAAATGCTCTCCATCACCCTGGGAAGAGAGAAGGATATTTTAAGATTAAACAGGCACATACACGATCCTAACAGACTATACTGACAGATTGGAGCATGTCAGAATTAGGAACATGTGTTCGTCAGAGGATTTCAAGAAGAAAACAAAGAAGATAAACCAGAAACCCGGAGGTGATTGTGCAACACGCATACGCAGTGGGACGCTGGTATTAGGGAAATGTAAAGCGTTCCAGAAGCCAATCAGGAATGCACACATGCCAACTGGGGAGCCACAAACAGGTGTTTCACAGAGGTGGAAGCAGACACTCCCTCCGTGTGTGCCTGGTGCATCTGTACTATGCACACATAGCACCATGTAGAAACATGCGTGTGCTAAACATCCTTAGTCCTCGTGAAATGTTGAGATTTTCCCTCATGCTCACTACAGCCACAAAAATTAAGAAGTCTGACAATACCAAGTGCTGGGAAGGGGTACACCCTGGGACCCCTGCTCTACTGCTGAGCCTATGCCTCGAGCACCCTAGGACAAGCCCTGTCCGCCAGTGAGACACGAGAGGCATCTGTTCGCTCCGGAAGCTCTGCCCCTTGGAGGCAGGCTTGAGAGTTATCTTCGTCACCTTGCTTACAAAAACAAAGAACTAGTCAGCACACCAGCAGGGAAATCTATAGGTTTTCATGTGTTCTTAGACTAAACCCAATATATCAATAAAAATGAAGAACTACAGTGCCAGCATTAGCCAGGATGGATCTCAAATGTGATGCTGGGTGAAAGGAAAGCAAGTCTAGAAAAAGTATATGTAGTACAATTCCATTGATAAAAACCTTAAAAAAGAAACGTAAGCAACATGCCTGCCATAGGTTCACCACCACTGGTCTAGGTAAAGGATTGCCAATTTAGTTGGTCATTCTTAAAAACAAACTCTTAAGTTTCATTGGTTTTTTATTCTGTTTTGTTTGTGCTCTAGTCTTTATTTTTTCCTTCCTTCTGCTGACTTTGAGTCAGTTTGATTTTTTTCTAGTCCAGACAGAGGCTGTTTATCTGTGAGCTTTCCTTTTTAGTTTTACTGTGAGCATTTATTACCAGTGATCCCTTTAGTGATGTTTCTGCTGCAGGTTAGAAGCCTGGCATTGACATTTTGTTAATCGAATTGTCTGTCTTCTTGCTCTTTTGACTATTTTGTTTTTGCTGTCTTCTTTTGTGCTTGTTTCATTTTTGTAGTGAGATACTTTGATTCACTTCTGATTTTCACTCACATGTCTTCCATAGGCATTTTCTTTTTCATCCTCAGGTTTATATAAAATATCTCATAGTGACCCAGTTTAAACTGAAAACAACTTAAATTGCCTGCAAGATCTAAGTTCACTCTCCACCCCTTTTAAAAATTTAAAAATTCTGTTTCAACAAGTTTGTTGTTAACCCCCACAAAGTGAACTTTTCAGTTTATTTATTGCATCCTGTAGGGCCATTGGGGGGGGGTTCTTTTGATATTTTGTATCTTTGTTGAAAGGCTCCTTTTGTGCATTTGTCATTTTTCTAAATTCACTGAAAACAGTCTGTGAACATTATTTTGAGTTCTTCTTAGAACTCAATGGCATTTCATGTGATTGACCTAAGTTGCATTTCTTTTATTGTATCTAATATATTTTATAACTATACTTTTTATACTTTTGTCTCTTGACATTTATAATAAAACTAAAAGTGGTTTGCGCATGCTGTTACAGTATTACATAGGTGTCTATATACTAAACTTCCCCAGAAATTGTTACACTTTCATAAGCTCTCGTGTTACTGTGTAGCAGTTTTTCATTAAAGCTCCAAGGACTCCTTTGAGCATTTCTTAGCATCAGGGCTAGCACGGGGAATTCCCAGGGAAGTTTCTGTTTATCTGGAGCAGACATCCTCCCTCCTTCAGTTTGGGAGAGGTTTTGCTGAGCAGAGTATTCTTGGGAAAGAGGGGCTTTTTTGCAGATCTCAGAATCTCTCATCCAGTACCCTGGCCCGCAGCCTCTGCTGAGAAGCCACTAGAATCTTGGTTCTGCCTCTCTGTGGCCTTTGTCAAATTCCCTCCTTGCTTTGAGGTCTGGCCCTTCGGTCCTC
>PVJX010017617.1:0-38006 GCA_004027295.1 Dolichotis patagonum | reverse complement strand
AATTTAAGGGCCTGGTTGTGCAAGGATAATGAATACTTTTGAAACCACACCTCCACCCTTGTTCCCTGGCCAGCTCAATTCTATCACCAACACCCAGCTTATTAAGGATTCCACACGTCTGGCCACCACCTCCTCCTGCTCTCTCAAGAATATTCTGCCTGTGGATATTCTGCTTGTGCCATCTGTGGCCCATGTAGCGAGTTATTTTCCTGCTTTTACAATAATCCCAAACTCAGCAGTTCACTTGCTTAAATTCCGGTAGTGATGACCAAGTTATTTGTATCTGCAGCCTACAACTACAGTGGCTGCATGACGTGAGGCAAATCACGTCCCTGTCCAAGCTCCATTAAGCATGTTGTTAGACACAGAGAACTTTGGGTTCTTTCAACTCCGACAGTAGATGATGTTCTCATTTCCAAAAGTTCATCTCAAGAAGAAAATACTCTACTGGTTGGATGAGTCGCACAGAAGGGCCAACCTTTTCTTTGCTGTCTTCCTGCTCATTTTCTCCCAGAGACTTTGTGTAGGATGGTCTGAGGGCTCTCTTGTGGGTTGATGACTGTCCCCACCACATCTCAGGGTCTGTTGTTGTCTGCTACTTTTGCCCTACAAGCTCCACTTTCTCCCTGGTGTTTAGGAGCCCTGTGGTCTGGGAGCAGAATCACAATCTCCACCTTAATCAGTGCCCAAACTGGATCCTGCTGGATTTCTGTTTCCAGCCACACTGTTTAGAAATGCTCCTCTGAAAGCTCAGGTAAAGTGCCAGGAAAATATTTATCTGCCTATTGGAGCTTCTGAAGAATTCTGTGGGCCAGACCCTGCCCCTCCCTCCTGCAAGCTCTGCCCTCAGGCCCATGACTCATCCATCAAGAAGCAGGCATCAGCAGTCATCCCCACCCTCAGCACTCTGAAAAACAGTTTATAGCACACACCAACCCAGCTCCTGTCCCCCGGACTCCTGGGCACGGGCCACCCAGAAAGAATCAGCATCCTCATTCGTTCATCTTCATGCCTTGAATTTTCTCTGTGCCTGTAGCTTCCTTGTATTTTACAATGTTCCCTGGGCATCACAAACTGAATGGGTGCTCTTGCAAGGAAATGGTTAGGGAAATTTCCCCTCCATAACTGTCACTGAAAATGGGAGAGTCCAAGAAAAAAATGGGGCAAAGATTATTAAGTACGAAGAAGATTCTAAATCTAAACAAGAAGCTCATCTGAATCCAGACACTCCTCTCTTTTCAGCTCATTTACTTGTAACCTTTAGCCCTTCTACACACTTAATTTCAGATGGAGGAGATTACAGTCAACTACAGGTTCGCAGTGCTATGATCATGTAGCTCCTGAGTCCTGTTTACAGCAGATATGACTCCAGGGTCACTAGTCTGTTAATTAGTGATAAAGCCAAGTCACCACCACAAAGGATATTTACCTAGTGGTCTAAAAATTCAAGTACAAACATGCCAAAGTCTCCACAGTATGCTTGGAGAGGGGGCTGGATGAGGAGTGATTGTGTCTGTAAAGGGTAACTATAGCAAAATAGTGGGCTTCTTGTTTTGATTCCATGAAGATAAAGAATTTATAATAAAGGCACTACCACCAAAGGCTGAAAAAGCACTTAGATTACTGTGGGTAGATCAACATGGAATCCAAAAAGAGTTCATTCAGGGGGTATACACAGTATGTGCACATAGAAGTTAAGCCAGTGAATGTAAATGACTTAGTCTTTTAAATAATTTCCAGAGGCTAATTTAAAAAAAGAATCACAGGCTGGGGTGTGGCTCAATGGTAGAGTACTTGCCTAGCATGCATAGGGCCCTAGGTTTGGTCCCCAATACTGATACAAAAGGAAAAAAAAAATCCCTCATAGGCTGATCTTTCCAAAATCATTCTAACTGACCAAGATAGTAAGTGGTACACAAAGTCTTAAGATGATAATTAACCTTATGTAAAAGTTGGTGGTAAAAATACTTTAATGAATAGCTTTCTGAGCTTTGTGAGTACATAAACATGACCTATAGATTCAGTACGGCCAAAGACACAAGCGAAATAATTCAGCAGATATTCATAAGGTTTTCAGTTTGACTTGTACTATCATTCATAAGTATCTATACATAGGATTATTGCTGAGATTGCCTGAAGACACTACCCAGTGCGTCTTACTCTAAAAAGCAACATTATACTGTACGTTCCTACATGTTTCAAATGCAATTTGTCCAAAAAATGGTGGCTAATGGTTTTTTTAGTTTCTCATAAGCAACTTCTGTTTTTCTAAGCCAATCATGCCAGTCAGAATTAAAAAATCATGGAGCTGAATTCTGGAAATCAGAAGGAAGGACACTCAGTGGATCTATTAGGTTCAACATCATCAAACTCAAAAATTTATCCAACGGAGGAGAGATCACTCATGGCTAGGTTTTTCTCTTTTGAAGCAAGAACCTAAATACAGATAGAAGTCAAATGTCTTCATTTCCCAGATTAAATGAGAATAACCCAATTAAGTGAATACAGATGAAGAATCTAATGAAGAATTTAGGTTCAAAGGATCATAGACTCGACACTTTAAGCAAAGAAGCCACATGCCAATTCAAAAAATTAGTTGCACATGTATCAATCAGAAATTGGCATTTTTCCTTTGTGAGCAAATAATGGAGAATTTACCTAGAAAACATCAAGTCAGGGATGACTTTCAGCCATATGGCTAGAATTCTATGACTGATTTGCATGAATAATTTAGATCATATTATAGCTATTAGTGTAAGTTATTATTAGTTACTAGTAATTATTGAGCTGTTAGTTTAAATATTAATATACACATAGGCATACTTTGTGAATATTATGTGCATACGTATATTGCCATTTTTTACAATACGGTTTTATAAAAAGTGTGAAAAATAGGGCCGGGAATATAGCTCAGTGGCTCAAGCACTTGCCTGGTCAATGTAAGGTCATGAGTACAATTCTTGCTACAAAAAAAATTGTGAAAAATCTCAAACTTCTCTAAAGCCATCCTTAATTTAGGTTATTTTAACAGTCATTCTGATTCAGATAAAATATTAATCCCCAATTAAAATTATTATATAGTTTTTAAGAAAATTTAAGCAAGATAACATTTATATTTTAGAATGGATTAAAATGTTTCTTATCAAAAGTGATACCACTACATAGAACAAATTTTATAATATTAGTCTTACCTTTCAATAAAAGTGCAACGCAAGTCTAGTTTTGAGTTCTCCTCACCATAAAATAAAGGAGAATGTTCAAGGGGGGGATTATCATGATCCAGTGTGTGTTCTTGTATCAGGAATTAAACTCAGGACCTCACGCTTGCCAGGCAAGTGCTGTGCCACTAAGCTACAGAGAAAAAATTAAGTAAAATTCTTGAACTGAGAAAGTCAGTCTTAAGACAAGGAAGATAAAGTTGGATAGAGCTTTGGAGTTTGCCTGGCCTGATCCTTTTGTTTAATGGAAAAGACAGGGACAGTTTGAGTCAAGATACTGAGGTAACTGGAGGTTAGGTCTGTTGACTTGAACTCTACAAGTCTTTCCATTACACCACACTGCTATTTCACAAAGATTCAACACTTCAGAAGACATCTTAACCATAACTCAAGTTGGAATGAAAGCCATGAATGGTCTGAGTAGAACTTGTCAAATCTACCCAAACTACCTTATGGGTAGGAAAGGTTTGAATGAGTTACATTATCCATTAAGTCCTTCTACAACCTCTGGAGTCCTAACTCTCAACATTATAGAGTGGAGTGAGCTGCTGCCACATCCTATGTACTGTCTTGGCCTTTCATGACACCCTAAAGTCAACATGCTGGAACCCCTAGGAATTCCTGGTTCTGAAACCTGGTCAGTACTGAAGAAAATGAGAAAAATACACTTGTTGAAGTGCCAGCTTTATTAGAGTGAGAGACTGTCATCCTCACATGTCCAAGAAACACAGATCTCAGAGACGCACACACTGAGTTCCCACCAGTAATTGTGGAGCATCTCTAGGGTTGTAAGGTACCTCACAGGTCATCGGGTTGACCTTCTCATCTGACGTCTTCATCCCCCTTAAACGTCTCCCTTCAGTGGACTGAGGTCAGATTCTTTTGAACATACGGCTAGGACTAAACTTTGGCCAGCTTTGAATTTGTACTCCGGGAGCAGAGGATGTTTACGTACTATAACATCACAGAAGTACAGTTCCCTGGCTTGGGGCCATAGTGACTTTTCCAATGAAAAAGAAAGGATACTAGAGTCCAGTGTGAAGACCTGCAACATTCCCCACCAAGCCCAGAGCACCCGAAAGGAGGCCAAGGATGACTGTTTGGGTCAGCTGACTTAGTCCTCGGGTTTTCAGAAGGCTTCGGTCTTGGTCCTGAAAAGGTCTCTGCAGCAAGGTTCTGGGGCCAGCCATCTCCGGGAGCAGCTTGTTTGTAAGCTCAAGGTCTTAGAAAATAGCTAGGCTTGCTGCTCCACCAGCTGCAGCCTGGCAGTCTTGACTCGATGGGCTTCCTGTAGGTTCCGTTTACGGGCCTCTGGGTTGGAAATGAACTTCACATGTTGCAAAGGGAACCAGCCCCGCTCCCCATCTGAGAGTCTTAGGCCTTCCAACCAGCCTGTGGGTAGAGTGAGAGGAAAGGTCAATCACCTGGGAAAGGTTCATAAGTTCCCTGGACCTCTTTCCTGGAAGTGTTTCCATAGTCTAAAGCTGAAAGAACTGGGGAACCCCAGAGCGAGAAGCCCAATCCCCTGTGTAGTAAACACAGCTACCCTGGGCCTAGCAAAGCCTACAGCTGCCTGTTCCTGAGCCTTGTCCACTGTTACAAGTTCAACTGTAACCCCTCATTATGTGTGGCAGTGTCCTCTTCTCTGGTACATCAAAATGTCAACTGACTTGGGAAAGAGGAAAACACAGATGCAATTAAAAAAGTTAAGTTGCCGTCATATTGGAGTAAAGCAATCATAAATCCAATATTGATCCACTGACAACTAGTGTTCTTACAAAAAGAGGGAAATGTGGACACAGAGGGAGACAAGTCCCAAGAAAAACAGAGATTAGGATTATATTCCAACAAATCAAGGCCTGCTTGGGGATATGAGACTGGAAAAGGTAAGGCAAGGTCCTCCTGAGAGGCTCCAGAGAAGCTTTGCCTTTCCAATGCCTTGATTTTTGGACTTCTTGCCTCCCGAGCTATAAGAAAATAAATTTATGTTATAAGCCACCCAGTTTGGGGTGCTATGTTAACAGCACTCCTGGGGAACTAGTGAATGCCTCTATTTCTTGCCTACAATACTGGTCTCATGGGTTGTCACTCTTACCATCGCTGCTTTGCTGAGTCACCATTACCACGTCAGCCTTCTCCAGAGCCAGCTCGTCATTCTCTCGGGGTATGTACGCTCGAAGGCACTGGACCTGTTGGGAGTCTTTGGAAGAGAAGGATGAAGAGAGGTTAGGAGAGGCAGATAACCAGAACATGGACCAGGAATTCTAAGGAGAAAGCTTGGGAGGACCTGAGATAAAGATAAGTACTATATGGGCTTTGAGATAAGAGGCAGTTGGAAAAAGTATCTGCCAGAAGCCAAAAGGGTTGATGGACACATAGAAATACCAGAATTGAAACAGACCAAAAATTCTACTTCTCTGGGGAGGAAATATATTGTGACACCATTAGTTAGTTACTAATTATTACAAACATTAGAAAATCAGCCGAAAGCCGATCATCACATTCTGAACTTTTCATCGTCTGTGGATTTTGAACTCCTTAAAAATGTTGGTGAGAAACCATGGAACCCTTGTCTGTTTCATGCATGCATTGCTTCTCCAACTAGATAGTAAAATCGGAGACTGTGACTCATTCTTAATCTTCTTCACAGTGCCAGATGCGAAAGTGGAGAAAACTCCCCCAGAAGAATTCCAGGGCTACCTTAGCTAACCCGCACAATCCTCTTTAGCTTCAGTTTCCTCATCTGGAACTGATCAACATAATCAGAGAGAAAGGTTGGTCAAAATGACTCATGGCCATTCTGATTTTCTGTTTCTGTATTTTTATGAACCAGGCAAAATCTCTATAGATCTGAAGCTCAAGGTGCCAAAATCCAAAGTATTTCTGGATGACTTTACCAAGGTCCTTTGAATTCATTTGTTCTTTTCAGCCACTTATGGTCCAATGTTTCCTTTGAGTATGTTTTTTCTCTGGGAGTCCTTGGAGGACAAGGAGTGAGAGGAGACCAGAATTCCAACTCTGAATGAAATCACACAGACTTTAAAGTAAGCAAGCCTGGGGCTTCCCCCAGGTACTTTGAGTAAATTACCCCTCTGGCCCTTATAGGAGGGGGTGTGGCCAGGACAAATCTCCTGCTACCATCTTCCTGGAACTTGCACTGCAGACTTTCTGTCTCTCTCCACTTCCCTAACACCTTCAAGTAGGTAAAATCCAGGCAATCGCATAGCAGGATAGTCCTAAGGGCCAAATACTTTAGAAACAGCAAACTACTGCCTAAGGCAGGCAGATGTGGGAAAAGATATAAGGCAGAGAGCAGTTTTAAGCAGGTGTTAAAGCTCCGTTGGCCATCTTCCCCCTAGATAGCTGAGGAAAAGCAATAAATGGAAGCTTACAGAGTTCTACTCAGCACGCTAAAACCCAGTATCCAGAGGAGGCCTCTGTATCTGCTCATTTTCTCCACCTGTTCTTAGACTCTCACGTACCGTAACACTCTAGCAGGTCCAGTTCCTCTCTTGGCATGGACAAGGCTGAGATCCATCGAAGTTTTTCACTTCTGTGACAAAAAGGATTACAGCTTCAGTTAAGGCCTGAGGTTGTAAGATAAGGGTCAAGGATGGGAAGCACTTATCTGGTTCAACAACCTCTATGACAAAATGTCAGTGGAATCCTGCTTGCTTGGAAATAGACAACCTTGATTAATAGGTTGATGTTTCTTTTTATGCTTGATTCAGCCCCTTCTTTTCCCAGAATGTTAACAACTCCTAATATCTTCCAAGGGAAGGCATAAATTATTCTTTTTAAGTCAATTATTCTTATATAGATTATCTACTTTGAAAATTATGTGAGCAAAATGTTTGTTGAAGTCTAGATTCCTTCTATCACTTTGCATAATTGCCAACACTCCTTTCCCTACCTTCCTTTAATCAAGTATCTCAAAGATGAAAATTATTCTGATGATAATTATAGAAAGAGACCTACTACTACTTTTGTCGTTGTGACACACTGTAATCCTAGCACAATTTTGTAATTGTTTGAAGATTTTTCATTATCTTAGCCTCCATAAACAGCACAAATCTGTGCCTGATTATTTGGCTTATTGTACAAACCCCCTGTACTAGCCTATCTGTTCTGGAAGTGCAGACAGATATTGCAGATTCCTACATGCAATGTCACGTAATTCCTGCATGTAGTCCCTTAAGGCAAAAAGTTCGATAGCTTGAGAACCTCGGATTACTAGATAAGTTACACTTTTACAGAAAGAGTCTTCTAAAATCTTCTGTAACAGCAATAACAGTGTTTCCAATATTCATTGTTGTAGGCAACATACACTACGTTTTGTAGGTATTATTATCTCAAAAATGAATGGACATGCAAAAGAGTTAATTTATTATTCTTATTGAGAAGATGAACAAGTCAGATTTCTCAACATTATAGGTCTCTGCTCAACAGAGGACCGACCAGGGAGGAAGGAAAGTAAAGGCATCCGGTGCTCATTTTGTTCACGAGTGAGCCCAGCAGTGGTGGGCACGGAGGGTCTCTGGTTCACATCAGTGGGCATTCACCTGGTATTTGAACTTGTGCTCAACCATACCAGCCCATTCCGCTGTTGTGTTTCTGAGGGAAGGGTACATAACAGATGCTAAGCCCTCTCCCATCTGCGACCCTCCGTCTCCTTCCCAGGATAGTGACTCCCAGCCCTCTGACATCCCAGACTCACTGTGTGTCCGTGCCCAGCAGGAACTCAGCCTGGGTGCCCTGTGTGTTGTGCCGCAGGAAGAGGCGAAACAGGTTTTTGTGTGGTCCGTGTAGCTTCATTTCACACTTTTCCCCACGGATGGCGGAGAAGGGAGCGTGGTCAAATACCAGAAAGCGACTTCCCCTGCAAAATACAGGTTTTTTTCAGGCTGAACCTACATATCCATAGTTCACCCACCCTCAAATCCTTGAATTCAAACTCCAACCCTTTAGTATCTGTAGTTTAAGAAATCCCATAAAATCCGTCAGACGGGCCTAACTTGCTCCAGGACAGTAGCTCTAGGGTCCACTGGTCACCTGTGTAGTGCATCACACACGCACTACCATTTTAATAAGTTGAATAGACAAAACCAATAAAATTTTCTGAAGTCCTAAGGACCAGGATTCTAATTCTTTTCTAGTTAAGATCTGAAATTAGCCAAATAATTTTAAGCTAGTAGGCTGAGCCCAAAGAAGCCACAAATAGTTCAATCTTGGAATGTAATAAGGTCCTGCTGCATTTCTGTCCTATGTCTGTAACACAATACAAGTCCCACAGTACGATCTCATGACATACGCTGGTAGAATTTCTGCTTTTTGCCTTGGGCTCCCCACCCCCTCTTTCTAAGAACAGGACTCTTCTCTGTCCTTCCTAGCCCATCTCTTTCTGTTTCTCCCTATACCCGCCTTGGTTCCCAGCCTCCCAGTCCCATTCCCGCTACTGACTCTCGGGGCCGCGACAACAGCAGACAGTCGTTGAAGAGATGCAGATGAACTGGTCGTGTGTTCAGTTTCCTTCGCAGTCCTGGAGAGACACTGAACTCAAGTGCTGTGAGCTCTCCACTCTTCACTAACCAGCGAGACTGCGAAATGAGGGGGAATATCTGCAGAGAGGGGAGAGAGAAGGCCACGTCACTGACAAGGTGAGAAGGGGCTTTCCACCCTGCTCACCTATCACCTCTTACGTGTTTTCCCTCTTGCTCAGAACCGCCCCCCCTTGGATGCTGTTTCCACCTCTATCCACACTGTGCCCTGGTTTGCTGCTCCCCTGTTTACACACTCAGGCAAACAGACAGAGGCTATGTCCAACCAGGACAGTGACCATGTGAGAAAGCTAAAACCTGACCTGAAGAGGAGCTGGAAGAGTCCAAGAGGAACAAGCAGGAAACAGCAGGATGTGTCTTAGAAGTGAAAGGGTTAGGGGAAGTTCTGCCATCTGCTGCCTCCTTGATCATAACCAGAAACAGGAGAGGAAGAGTCAGAATCAGCTGGGGTGGGGTGAGGTTAAAACAAGAACGAAGTGGGGTTGGTTACAGCTGGAATCTGGGCAAAGATGAGGGTATTGGGTGATGGCTACTATTACAGGTATGGGTTTTTTCTTCTCTTCTGGGGAGGCAAAGATGATACGTGTTCTGAGTTGGAATTTGAACGTGAAATACATACTTATGTTGCAATGAGAAATTTTGGAGATTTGAACCATATTGATTTGGATAGACTAGGAGACCTGATGTATTATAAAAAGTTTCTCAGAAAGGCTTATACTGAAGAATTCTCCCTCATCTGTCTCCAAAATGCATCTCATCCTTCTCAAGTAACCACTATATCCCTCCAGAATTTTCTTGTGTATATACAAGTAGATATGTACATACACACAGTTCTTTACTCAACAATTTCTTTCTTTTTTTTTTGTCTGAGATAAGGTTTTGCTATGTGTTTCAGGCTGGTCTTGAACTCATTATATAGCCCAGGCTGCCCTCAAACTTGCAGTAATTCTCCTGCCACAGCCTCCCGCATGCTAGGATTACAGGCATGCACCACACCTGGTTTCAACAACACGGTTTAAAGACTGGAGTCCACATTTAAATTTGCACAACTCAGAAGTAGAATAGAGGAAAGGGAGGATAGTCGGAGGCCAGGGCCAGCAGGAGCGGGACAGTTCTACGCGAGAGAGCGCTTTGTAGTGCAGGCACACTAAAGAGACCCACGGCAGAGCGGAGAGTGAGGAATTCACTCACTTTGCACTCAAACTCAATCTTCTGGCTCAGGTAGATCAGCTCCTCTGTCCGACGCATCCTCTGGACATTATTGTTGCAGTCTCGGATCAGCTGAGGGGTGGGCAGAGTGAGGGAAGGAATGTGTTAGAGTATTTGGCCCTTGAACCCCCTGAAGACAATGTGGAAGCAGGTGTCACAGCCTCATCCTTTGCTATCACAGGGAAGGCAGAAGTCCTAGGACTCTTGTCCACTTCAGATGACCCAGCAGAACATTTCTGAGGTGAGGGATGGGCAGTGAGAATACAGCTCCAGGCATGCTCTGCCTGGCGGAAGAGGCTGTGGACTGCACATGAGTGGGGGTTTGGTGGTTACGGGAAGTGGCTGAGCTCTCTCATGTTCTTAGGAACTGTGCAGCTGTGAAAGACAATCAGAGGGCCACCACGGGTGGCTGCCTACCTCCTCCAGCACATGGTGGGCCTTTGTGGCTTCTGCTTCCTCTGAGGAGCCAGGCTGTGTCCTCTTCAGAATGTTCTAGAGAATAAACGGCGGGCAGGAGCCAGATGGGAAAAAAGAAATAGACAAATGAGAAGAGAAAATCAGGAGTGAGTTAATGGAGAATCCCAGGGCAATAATCTCAGCAGCAAATATTTCCAAGAGAGAGTGTGGGCAGTGGGGGAGACTGTCTACAGCATCCACAGGCAAAAGGATGGACAACATTTTAGCCTACAGCTTCTAAAGGTCATCCCTCTGAATTAAAGGAGACAGTGAAGGAAGTACCACCCATACCTGTAGAAGCAGCTTAAGGCGGGTGATTCGCTGGAAGGGCAGAATCAGAAAAGACTTGAGGGAAAGGCGCTGGCAGATGGGGTCACTTTCCAGCTTCTCCAAGACCTCTCGGAAACTGCTGTTGCTGTTCCTGTATGGGCATTGACCCAAGATGAGGAGGGATGCAAGGAGTAACAGGGACTTAGAAAGGCATGGGAAATGTCTAGGGTTAGGGAAAAAATATGTTGAGAATCAGTGTATGGAAAACCCAGATGCATTTGCTAAGACTCTGATCTGAAGAGCAGAGTACACAGCAGGCACGGGAACATGCTCTGGGACACCACTGTCGCTGGGAACTGAGGTAGGGTCACTGCAGGTCCTGTAGGGGGACCAAGTGGGGGTCAGACTCACAGCAGGCTCTGGAAGGTGCGTTCCTGATAGGTCTGGTTGGTGACATAGGGCAGATAGACCCGGCGGAAGTCTGCAGCATGGTTCAGGACCACATCACACACTTGGAAGGAAAAGATGTTGTTCTCGAAGTTCTCCTCTAGATCTGAGAGGAACCTGTGTAGCGTTTTAAAGAAGTCTCATGAGACTTCTGGACTCCAGCTCACTAGTTGGCTGGCCCTGCTTTATCTTGAGCTTATGACTTTCCATGAGTCAGTAACTTCTAGTGATTCTCCCAAGATCTGTGCCCTGACTATGCGCTGGTTCTCTCCAAGACCATCACTGGTGTGCTCCTTATTTAACGGTCTAATACGGTATTTCTTGATCTTTTATCCTACTGTGGTTTTCCAGTATTTACATGATTTCTACACCTCATCTCCAATGCAGTGAATTCCCATAGTACATTTAAATCCTCAGGCCATTTCCCATTACTTTATTTACCTATTAATGAATCTATGTACCCTCAACTCTCTCTTCTTTTCCTGCTCTTGTACCTACTGGGAAGAGCGGAAGTAGTGGAGACCCAATTTTATTCTGAGATTATGGTAAAGGGGAGGTTTCTAAGAGGGAAAGAAACCAACTAAAGAAGGTTTAGCGACTAACGACAGGAAAGCTCAGTGAGGGGCACTTGAGAGAAAGATGGTCTCACATGGTGCTGACGTCTCGCACATCCTGTAAACGAGAGAAGAGCCATTGGTACTCCTGGTTGGAGAGTGTGGACCGAAGCTGGGTGGAAAGTTGGAAATGGTCCACAGCTATATGGAGACTGCGCAGGTATGAAGCCTCTGACACGATCAGCTCAAATTTGGCCTAGGAAGTTGGAGAGGAGGACGATTACTGACTCCCTGCTATATACTGACCACCGAGTAAAATTTTAGGGGCACAGCACTGAACAAGAAAGATCCTTTCATAGCTTGCTGTCACAATAAATCCTATCTTCATCTGGGAGGAAACCAGTATTTATGTACATAAGATTTAATCTAGGCATTGAAGAACATCTGTAAGCTCCCAAAGATGTAAAAGAAAAATGTGCTTTCAAGAAGCTTAAATCACACACACACACACACATGCACAACATAAAATAGACAACTATAGGAGATGATGGACATATTAATTTGCTTCATCATAGTAACCTTTCTACTATCTATGTATACCCATAACACCACTGTGTGAAGCTTAAATATACACAGAAAAATACATTTTAAGGAAATAAATCCTAAAGTTCGGGGACATGGTACTGTATCTCCGCCACCGCAAAAACAAACAGACAAAATAACCACCAAAACAAACAAACCAAAGAGACCTAAGTAAACACAATTTTAGAATCATGTATACAAAAGTATCCAGAGTTGAGGCCGAAGAGGCAAATGTCTGTGAGGAATACAGCCTACAGGATTATGTAACCAATGTATGTACAACAGTTTGGTCTCAAAACTGTGGGAGAATGTGTGAAAATATTTCATTAAGGATATAATTTGATTATTTTTTTATAAAGATATTTCTAAACACAAAATGGTGTAAAGATTATGTGAAGAGAAAACCATGTTAGGAAATGTGATAATTTCAGATGAGAAATGAAGGCCTGAATACTTACATGGATGAAGAAATTATTATTAAGAGGTAGATGTCAAAGGGCTTGGTTATTTTCTCAAAATGGGGCTAGAAAGAGGATAAAGAGTCAAAACTAATGATCTGACTTCCGATTTGAGTAAATAGGTGAAAGCTGGCGTCATTAACTTAATGAGTTCAGTTTGGGGAGTGAGGATAAATGGAAAGAAGTATGTTATTTGAGTCAAAGTGGTGCAGTTATGGTGTAAGGAAAACACCTAGAATTTGAAAATTTATTTAGAGATTCCAGCAGGGGGTGCAATGACGCATGATCATGACTAAGGGATCCTCTTTGTTCTTCATCCAAGCATGTGGCTTTAAGATACACCCTTGCATAGAAAAGAGCGAAAACAAAGACTGTGGTGATCACTTGGACGGTCAATGACATGGCCCCATGACCTTCCCAGATCTAACCCTGAACAGGACACTCCAGTTAGTTCTCATTCTCTCACTGTTCCCTGACTGCATGACACCCTTATTCAACCTCTCTGAACCTCAGTTTCCCTGTCTTTTCATGTGGATGTAGTACCTCTGCCTTGTGATACTCAAAAGAGGACTGATAAAAGTTCTGTGAAGACCCCAGAGGGGCTGTTTTATGAAATGAAAATGTGTGCATAAGTTTTGAGAGTACAGAGGCTTCTCCCTTCGTGAGGATGACACTAGGGCTGGAACAGGACCTCCTAGTATGCTGGAATTGGGGACAGAGAGCTTTAGTTCACATGATCTCCCCATTGGGTGATTCTTAAATATGGGAGAGATTAGTGGTTTTTCTAAACATCTTCCGGTTGCTCTAAAACTGCAGTCAAAACAAAGCCCTCAAGTCTGAGCCTTGAAAAGCCTGAAATACATGTGAAATGTGTCGGGTCCTTATGGCTGAAGTGTTATTCCTCCCTGATTCTGAAAGGGGAAAAATATGCTGCTAGTACTTAACAAACTATGTACCAGACACTTTGTTAATATAAATACGTGTGACTTCATTAGAACTATAAACTAATCCTGAAAAATAGACATTTTTAAAATTTTTAACTGGTAGGTAAGCAAACTGATATGTAGTGAAGTTGTATAATACGCCTAAGGTTATATATACAGCTAGTACACGGTAAAGCCACAATTCAAAACCAGGTCTGCAACACTTACAGTTAAAATAGTTAACATTTCTTGAGTGATTACTATGTACCAGCGCGTCTTTAATTTGTTCAGTAAGTCTTTGCTTCTTAGTTTAACCAATAAGGAAACACCAGCTTTGAAAGATCAAGCAATTTGGCTAAAGCTAACCAGCAAATATTAAAATGGGGTTTTCATTTAAGCCACTTATTATTCTAGTCTACTGGCCATTATTGTCTTTCTGGGATGAAAGGGTCCAACCCAAATTTCAGACAGACTTGAGAGTAACAGACGATCTCCATGGGAATCTTATTAATGGTAATACCTTACAACTAGACACACAGCCTCTACTACAGTCTTAACTTTTGGGGGTGATGATGGAGCAGGGGCATTCTAAACCCCTGGAGAAATGACTGTGTCAGCTTGTTGGTGCCTTTCCAAGGTACTCAACAGAAAGCTCCATATGTGCCTTGTTTGAAGAGTACAACTGTCGTGAAGTCTGAAACTCTAGTGGGAGAGGGAATTCCCTGAAGCAGCATGGAACTGCATCTCACCTTTTTCCCAACAAACTTAGAGCCAAACCTGGGCTCTGCATGAACCCAAACCAGAAGCAGGCAGGATACAGTCCATGGCAGGAGGACACAGGGCAGTGGCGATGTTTAGAGCATCACAAGGCAGTCTTCAGAATGTTACGGCGCACCAAGGGTGTACACACTTGGCGACGAGTGCGGGGTAGGCACAGGCCGCCCTCAGTGGCGCTCAGGACAGAGGAAGGTAGCCAGATCTGCCTTGTGCCCTCCCCACTTCGTACCTCTTGCAGCTTTTGGTCTTCGTGGGTCATGGACAGCAGCACAGCACTGTTTCGTACCACAGGGATTTCCTGCCAGAGGGAGCCACTGGAGGCCACGGAGAGGCGCTGTAAGTAGGACTCCGAAGACACCAGGGCCTTCCGCGGTTGCCTGGGGGAGGCCAGGCCAGGGGTCTCCGCCACACTGTCCAGACGCTGCTGACTCTGAATCTCCTTGTTCAGAACAACATCGCTGTACTCCTGGTAAAGCAACTGGGCTACAGGGGCAAGGGTGTGAGGGAGAGGGAGGAAATGAGGGGAAAAGAGAACGTGAGTGCAGACCCAAGAGGCCGGCAAAAGCTGCCTACTGCTGTTGACCTCTTGAAAGTCCTCTCTGCAGCGGACATCACCACCCTCTGCTGGTGGCCCTAAGGGCAGAACATACTCCTGGCCCTACAGATCTGCTCCAAGGTACTCACAGGAGTTGATGAGCTTGGAGCAGCGTCTTGAAAAGCTTCCTGTCCCCTCTTTTGGCTTCTTTTCCCTGCAGAGGAAGGAAGGCTCGGGTCTTACTGGCCATGACACAGAGGACCCCCAGGTGGCTGTAGATGAGGACATCTCTAACCTCCTATGTGGTGCTGGGATGTCAGAACCAAATCCCTTGGAGAGCAAGAGTTGCAGCCTGACCCCCAGTGTGGTAGTTTGGAGATTTGAGAGATTTATGTAGAGCTTTTACACGGGGAGCAGCTCATGGCCTAAGAGCTTGGAAGGACAGCTGACTCAGACTCAGACGACAGACCTGGAGAGGTGCAGGAAGCTCTCCCTCCCCTGGAATCCTGGTGTGGATCTCGTGCCTCCCAGAAGAGAAAGGTATGAGCCATTTCCAGGTTCCAAAACCCTTAGAACTAAAATGCCAATCAGGAGACCTTAGTCTCCAAAGTCAATGGATTACAGGTGTGTCTCTTTTGAGGCGGTTAACTCACCGAAAAACCACAATGTCTGAGGGGCTGAAGACTTTTCCCACGGTTTGACCTCTTGAATCTGAAAATGGGAATGAGTGACATAGCTGAGATTTCAGAGGTACACTTAGAGCAAGTGAAGAAGGAAAGACATAGGATGGAAGCATGGGTATTCAGAAGAGAGGAACAAAAGCTCTCCTGGGACACCAGGAAAGAAAATGGCAAAACAGCAAGCATTCTAGGGGAGAGAAGTACCAGCCATGTCCCCAGCTGTCTTATCAGAATGGGAATTAGGCAAGTAACTGATGCCTTCTTGAATCCAGAGAGGGCAGCCAGGGGTGTAGGAACTGAAAAGAGGGAGCCAAGACAACACTGGGACAAGAGCGTCGTCCAAAGAAGGTCCTGGCTGACTGGGACGTGAGGTAGAGGAGGAGGGAAGCGCACTTTTGTGAGCTCAGCTGGTGCTCACAGGCTGCAGTGTTGAGGGCAGGTGTGTCTATGAGTGAAGCTGTAGAGGGAACAGTTAGGATGTTGGGTCCAGGAGGTGGGACAAGGTGAGAAGAGCTGGAAAAGGCTTGCCAACACTGGTGCCACTGCAGTCCTCACCCTCACTTACCAGGACAGCCGTCAGGTAAAATGGAAGGTCTGCGCAGGCCTTGTCGGTTCCAGCTCTTGTGTTTGCTGGGCTCCTCATTGGGGAGCACAGCATGCTCACTGCTGGCCTCCAGGGGTCTGCCCTGGTCCCGCCTGTGGGGCCAGCTGGAGGCCTTCTCCAGCTGAGGATGGCTGCACTTTTCTAACTCCCTCGCTGGGCCCAGAGCAGACCTCCTTGAGCCATTGCCCCCCTGATGAGGGGGCGATCTTCTCAATGGTCCTTTGGTAGGGGCCTCAGACTCTCCTGAAAGTCTTGGTTCATTCTTAGTGTTGGGTCCCTGGAACTCAGGATGCCAGGGAATGGTAGGGGAAGAGGGACAAAGAAAATGTGTCATGTTGCTGAAAGCCATACCAGGGGACACTTCACTCTTACTCCTACTGGTAGAAGTCAAAGACTCTGTGGGTCGGCCAGAGGCTGGGGGCCAGGAGGTACGTCCAGCAGGGGTGGGAGCAGAGACTGTCCAGTCTTGACCAGCAGGTCTAGGTTTGCCTTGGCTCCCTGAATTCCGAAGTCCTCCTTGAGTGCTCCTGCTCTTGGCCTTTGGTGGTAAGGGTGGTGGTTCAGTGGAAGGATTTATGATGGGGACAGGGGGTAGAGGCCTATAGGTCCTTGAGATACTGGAAGAAGAAAGGGGAGCAGGGTGGGGTTGTGACAAATCAGGAGTTGGGGGCAACGGTTTGCTGTATCTGAACCTGGAGGACGAGGAGGAGGAGTGAGTGTGATGGGAGCTGTCTGGAGTAGATGGCAGAGGTCGGTGCTGTCTTGCCACAGCGGGGTCAGGAACTTGCGGAAGGGGGCCTTTCGGGGGACCATGCAGTTCTTCACTTAGGGGCAATGGAGGAGGATGGCTCCACTGCTTCAGTGTGGGCACCATGGCAGGAGGATGACCATCTCTCTCCACCAAGGGAAGGCGAGGATGTCTCTTCTCTGGGGGAGGAGGAGGCAGAGGCTCACAGATCCTCACGTCCATGGAGACAGTGGACAGCGAACAGCCATAGGCAGGAGCTCCTTTAACAAAGGCCAAATCCTGGGGGGAGTCCCAGGGCTGGCTGCCTTGGGGAATGCTGGTCCTCTCTGCATTCGAAGTGAATTCTTGAGAGCCCTGCCTCAGAGCAGATAGTGCAGGAGGGGACTGTGAAATGATACCGCAGTCCCGACCACTTCTCCTGTCCCTTCTGGGCATCACAGAACCATAGATGGCAGGTTTGGAGGGTCTCTGGGGTAACTCTGAATGAGAGAAAGAAAGTGACATCCCCGCCAGGTCTGGCGTCTGCTCTGTCCTGTGAGAACCTGGGAAGGAGTTGCTCCTAAGGTGCTGGATGGCCCCAGTGCAGCTGACCAGGGCACTGTGAGGGCTGGTCCCATTGGAGCTGCCACATGGGTCCTTGTTGACCTCTACAGGGGGGTAACTGTGGACAGCAGCTGTGTGAGGGTCAAGTGCTCCACAGGCAGGTAGGTTATCCGTTGAGGCCAGTCTCGGGCCCTGTTCCCTTGGGAGGACCACTGGAGGGTTGACAGGTGATACGGCAGTTGGGCAGGGGGAGCGTCCAGCAGGACTGAGAGGAGTTGAATCTGGGATTCTCGGAGGTGGTGCGGATGTATTAGCAGAGACTACCTCAGTCCCTTGACTGGACGCTATCTCTGTCCTCAGTTCAGACTCTTCTGGCTGACTAAGAACCACGTTGTTGTTAAGCGACTGCCCAGCAGGAAAGGTGTCAGCTTGAGAAGTGGGCTGGGGGGGCCATTGTGTTGGCTCCGGTGCAGGAGTCAGAGCTCTGGGGAACAGGTCTCCAGGCCCGGATTCCAACTGAGTACCAGGAATCTGAGTCACAGAAGAGACTTCTGTAAATGAGTTACAGGAAAAAGGTACCTCAGGGGCTACCAGAGCCAGTGTGGAAGGACCGTGATACTCTTCCCCCTCTTCTGCTTTCTGTTCTTCCTCTACTACCCCCAGGCCATGCCCATCCCGATTCTCTGGCTCCTCCTCGCTCAATCCCGCCTCTTCCTCCTGACCCTCCATTGGCCTTATTTCCCCCCTCAGATCTTCATCTACTTGCTTTCTGGGTGATTTCTCTGACTCTTCTGCTAAGCTTTGAATCTCTACATACTGAGAGGTCATCCAGTGTTCCTCCGGCCCCTGAAACACCCTGTCCTTCTGTTCTTCCTCTTCTGGACCTCCCTGACCCTGAGCTTTTCTCTCCCTGTTCTCTGGAACCCACTCACAATTCAGACTCTCTAATTCCCCATTCTCTCCCTCTCCTTGTCTTCCAAGCACGGTATCATCTTGTAGCTGTTCCTGCTGTGGTCTCTGGTCTCCCTCTGTATCATTAGGTGGCTCCACTATCTGTTCTTGATCCTGCCGAAGCCCATCAGAGCAAACACCCTCCCCTCCAGGTCCTTCCCCGTGAAATTCCCCTTCCTGCTGTTTCTGCTCCCCTAGCTCTTGGGCTTCCTCGGAATGTAGCAGTCCTTCTTGACTTTCTTGTGCATCTTTCAACTGTAGCTCTCTCCCCTGGCTGCCAGCTCCAGTTGCAGATTCCCTGGTCTGGTTGGTTCCCATAGGACGTACTTTGCAGGGAGGCCAACATCCGGTCTGAGCAGAGGCAGCTGGGCAGGCTTCCTCCTTCCCATTCGCTTGTTCCATTCCTAGGATCAAGGAGGTGAGTTCTGGCAGAAATTCTACCTCCACTCTGGATTCGGAGGCTGTGTCCAGCCTTTCACCTTGGACAGGGAAGGCTGCGGGCTCTGGAGGAGCTGTTGTCCTTGCTCCGCCGTCTGCCAGGATCTGGGGTTTTGACTCCTGGTGTTCCGGAGTGTCACAAACCTCAGCCAGAAGGTCTACCTGGCTGATTTGGGGAAAAAGGGCACATTCGCCTGTGGGGAAAAAGGGCACACTCTCAGTTGCACAGTCACTCATGTCCCTAAATTCTTTTGGCTGAGTCTCCAAGAGTCTGTGTCCCTCTGCCCACTTGAAGGATGGGCCCTGGTCTTGAACTTCAGGCTCCAGGGCAGGAATCTGGCTGCTCCTCATGATAGTTTCTGGGACAACTCCAAATTCTTTTACACCAGAGGTGGAAGTAGAGACTTCATGCTCCGGCTCCTGGGCCTCCATCAGGACTGAATCCTAAGGAGGAATACAACACAAAGGTTTCTAATGTTTCTTCTGCCTACCGGAGGGAGAACCACAAAGATGAGTAGGCCATTGCTTTGGTTTCATTTAGGGTTGTTCTTTAAGACAAAAGGGACTCAATAAACAATAGCCTCTATACATTTTGCATGTATTTGTTCATTATTAATAAAGATTTACCCAGTGGCCCTTTTCAGTGTGGGGCATTCAGTAGCTCTTGAGACAAAACCATGTAAGCTTGTAATCTTACAGGGGAAACAGACAACAATTGAACTGGAGTATAAGACCATCGTCAAAGAATGCCAAGAGCTCCCAATGGTCATTAACCTCTAGATTGCATGATGTTATTGTCTGTTTCTCCCTGTCGACTCTCCGAACATTCAGAGTGACTCAGCCTCATATAATTCCCAGACAGTGTGTGACACACCCTAGATCTAACAGCTCAGAGAAACAGTGTCAGGAATGGGACCTTCCTCCTCTGCTGCTGCTGTGGGATGGAAATAGGTCAGGCCATGCTAGCCAATGTACAAGATCTATAGCTTTAGCTTCCTTACACAGGGTCTGGGTTTTACTCATCTACCTATTTTTATGGTGCCTGGCAGAGCCTTATAACTAGTAAACAGCTTTGTTTTCAATTATAGAGGCAGTCATTGTAAAATGGAATGATAGCCTGATTTATTAGGTTTAACGTAGTCCATAAAGCTGTGTTACTTTCAATATCTTACTTTCCTCTTCTCTCCCATGCCGGGAAAACTTTTCTCATTACTTCTCCAGATGCTAACTTTCTTGCCTCTCTTCTCCATCCAAGAGAAAAGGAGCTGCTTCAATTTCTTGCAATCCGAACCAACCTGAATTTCCATTTGCATTCTTTCCATCTTCCCTCTGCTCCCAATTTCATCTGCCTCTTCTGGGACTTCATGCAATGGGTTATCTCTGCCTTTAATTTCTCAACTAGACTCTCTCCATCAGTACATAAGGATTCCTAAGTCTTTCCTATCTTTCAAATGTCTAGCAGGATTTGTGCCTTCTGTGGTCCCACCTGCCTCCAACCTGCTTCACCCAGCACCACCTCCCAACGTTTTCTACCATCCTCAGTATTTAGCACTACTCACAATTACAGTTTTCTGATGTACCCTTGAGATTTCCAATGCTCTCAGCAGGTTAAACTGTACTTCTCTTTGAAGAAATTATCAACTGCAATTCACTTCACCTTCCCTCTGTATCATTTAGACAATGCTAACTATATAATTCTGTATGTATTTGGAATTACCCTCTTTTTCAACCAAGAGATGATGATAGGCTTTATGAGACTAAGAACTACATCTGTCTTGTTTAGTTTTCTATACCTTGGCCCACACTAAGTGCTCAATAAATATACTTTATATAAGCCAGGTGTGAAGGGTATGCCTGCAATCCCAGCATACAGGAAGGCTGAGGTAGGAGGACATTAATTTTAAGCCCAGGCTACATAGGACACTTGGTGACTTAGTGAGACTCTGTTTCAAAAATAACTAACATGAATTTCACTTAAAGAGAAAAACTCTTGTTTTCCTTCTAGCCCGAATTTGCCATACTTAATCACCAAATCCTCTTGATCCATGTGCTAGATAACCTTCAGGATTGTCCACTACTTGCCTGGGATCTAGTCCTTACACAGGCCAGTGTACCTGGGCCACAATCTGGCCACTGGCCTCCATACATCTTACTGGATTCCAGTTCATTCTCCACAAAGAACTCTGTGATCTTCAAAACATCACTTCTAGATTAAACTCTTCGGCAGCCTCTGGCTGCCCTTAAGGTAAAATCTATATACTCAGCATGGCTTGGTTATCCACCCTGCACAGCTGGCCTCTGCCTTTCTTTCCAGCAGCCCTGGCCTCCACCTGTTGGCACCTGCCCGCCCCAGCTTGCAGCTCCTCTCCCCTGGAACCTTCACTGGCCCTGTTCCTCAGCCTGGAATCCTCTTCTGCTCCAGGGGGTTCTTTACTTCTCAAATGCAGATTGCACTTATTGTTAAAGACTCACTATCTGTTTCCCAGGCCAAATCACAAGCTTGATGAGGGCAGAGGCTCTGCCATGTGGACAGTGCAATCCCCTCTGCCAGAAGATGACTCGGCCCTCAGTAAGGGTGTCTGCTGAAGGAAGCCTGCGGAGGGAAAACCGTGTGGCTCGGGTTTCAGTTCTACTTTGTTTGGATGTTTGCTACTTTCAAAACAACTACAGAAACCATTAAATCTGTTTGAACATCACTTCTCTTAAAAGAGAGAAAACATGACCTTCATGGTACTAATGAGATGAAATAAAGCAACACCAAAGTTTACTGTTATCTTTAAGGGTCGCACAGATGGTAGGTATTGACCTGGGAGAGAAAAAGTATAAAGAATACAGGACTTGTAAACTTCAAGGACCTTTACCAACACGTAGAAAACTTTGCTAAATTTGCAGATGAGGAAACTAAAGGTCAAAGACCCTAGACACTTGCTCAGGTTTCCTAAGCAAAGGGGATAGGAGAATCAGAATCAAGGTCACTTGACCTAAGCACCCAGGCATCCAGCTGTTAGAAACCTGGCTGATCACAGTCAAGGGAAGACCCCAGGTCCTACAGACCTCATGCTGCACCTGACCAGGCATTCTTCTTGTGTGGTCCAGGTTTAAAGTGGAAGAAGTAGCAGCTCACCTATCAGGATGCTTATCGGTCTGCTCAACCATTGCATGTGCACACCTGCACACCCGCGCACACACACATGCACGCGCGCACATACACAAACGAGCCACCCTTGCAGTGTCTATGCAATAGCAGCTGACATAACCGAACAGGCAGGTCTTCAGCTACTTTACAGATAGAGGGTGCAACAAGTTCCTGGCCATCCCACAGGCAAAGATACCATCTATCTGGGGCAAAGAGACAGGTCTAACATCAGTGTACCAATGTTGAAAGACTTTTATGTCCCTTTCCAGTTAACTTACAGCGTGTGACTTGCTTCCTATATCTATCCCTTCAGTATAAAATATGATGATATGTGATTCGACACTATTTCACCAGTGTATGTTAAATGATATACCTGCTCTCCACAGACACTTTGTGAAAACCTGCCTTCTATCTGCCAAGGGAGCCCACGTGACGGACTCTGTCATCTCCCCTCACCCACAACTGTACTGCCCAGGCCATACCCCTCCACACGTATTTATTACCACATCCTCAAAGTAAGTAGTTCCTGAGTTTATCAATGTGCTTCTGTGATATCTAGACCTTCCTTATATGTGCCATGTCCTCCTAGGATATTTTAGGTACAATCTAGTCATAAGAGAGCATGTCTGTCTCCTGAAATCCATTTGTACCCCCTTGAACACCATCTGTGTCTTCATCCAGTTGGAAATATCTGTGCTTAGGAACCTCTCACCCCCAAAGGGAGAACATACCCCAGAGTCCCAGTCCTTGATCTTGTCTTATCAGGTGTGACACAGCTAGAATGTGACAAAGCTAAAGGGAGTTGGAAGAATATGGTCTTACTCACAAAAAAAAAAAAACATCAGAAGGGAGTACTACCCCTAAGCCCTCTGCAAAACCTGGTCCACTGGAATACAGACACCCTCACTGCCTTCACTACCAGAGCCCAGGCAAAGGTAGTGCATGACATCATGGGGATCTGACCTACGTCCAGACCAGAGGAAGGCCAGGGACACGCCCCCCAGTCATGTGTGACTTCTTAGGTGACAAAGCTTGTCAGCGCAGAGCACAGAGTTTGCTCTCTCCCTTACAGGCTCCTGCTCATTTCAGTCACCAGAGGTAAAGCTGTATTTGAAAGATACCTCATCCCTTGTCGCACTTTTGAAGTGATGTCAAAGGCCATATATACATACATACATATATATATATATATAGATAGATAGATATAGATAGATATATAGATATAGATATTCCCCTGCCCCAACCATACTTCCTGGATTTTCTAGCAATGTCAATTTCAAACTGAAAATTCTGACTCAGAAACATGAATCACTAAAGTACTCTTGAAATTATAATACTTCATTCATATTGTATCTTCTACAGTTCTACTTTAGAAAAATACCCTCTTACTCTAATCGAAGATATATTCCTATTTTGACTTAGAAAATAAGACCACCAATATAACTTTACCCACCTTTTGACATTCATACCTCTAATGCTACAAACCTATCAAAGTAAGGGCAGTTTCCTGGGCCATTAACTGCTAAGATTGGTTTTCTATCTACTGTAGGAAAGCTCTACCAACCCAGTAAAGCTGTATAGCAGTAAATATTTTTAACCTATTCCTCATCTGAAAATAACACACCATCTACTGCCTTATAGACCAGATAACCTCATGTAACTCCATTATTCGTGGCAATGCTGACTTCTGCCACAAGTCCCCTAGTCACCCTAGTGCCATTCACACAGATAATATGTCCGTGACATTTTTGTGTCCTCAGGTAAGTGACCTTGTCCTGGCTCACCGTGCGGCTCACCGCACATACTGTGGGGGCCCCAGACGCTGAAGGTCAGCTCTGTGTATCTACAACACCAATCCTTAAGTAATCCAGCCCCCATTCAACCCCTGATCCCACCACCAACCCGACCTCATCCACACCACACAGTGACTGACCATTCCAGACACCACGAATGATGTCTTCCTGTCTACCCCACAGACACAGAGGTAATGTGGCCACAGACAGCCTCAGACGGACCACGTGATAGAAGCCGGACACGCTGGAAAACTCTACATGGATGCTCTATATACTATAACCAGACTCACGATGTGCTTTGGAAAAGAAGGATTCCTGTAATTCCTCCTGACATCTCTCTCCTCCTGACCAGGGCCTGGTCCTGATCCTTGCTCTCATGCTGGACGGACACCCTGCCTCCCTCCTGGCTCCCTGAGTAGACACCCTGGCTTCAGACCCACAGACTGGCTAAAGACGATGCCCCTTTCGCTAGGATCTCAGCTGGGAGCCTCTTCCCCCCCAGGAAGTCTGGGCAGAGGCTCCACAGTTGGCTGACCTGCTGGACACTGGGGTTTCCACAGTGGGCCAAGGATGCGGGACTTGGAAAGCAGCTGGAAAGCAGAGGAAGACAGAAGTTGAAAGCAAAACCAATCCTCTCTCCCTGGTCGGTCCGGTGTGCCCTGCCCCTTGAATGACAAGAGTCGGGTCAAAGTTCATTCCTAGGCAGCTAGGAGGACAAGTCTGTTCTGGGAATCCCAAATCTAGGAAGGGGGAGAAGCCCAAGAGGTGAACACAACTGGAGTCCGGACTAGCTCTTCCAGGCCCGTCCTACAGGAAGGTACCTCCTTACAATGATGCTCAGAATCAGGGCTCCAACCTGGGTCCTAGCACCTCACTCGGCCCCCGGCACTAAGAGCCGCCTTCCCACCGCCTGTAGAGCAGAGCTTTGGAAAGCTCCCTTATATGGGCAAATACAGCGGGGGGCAGGGCAGGCAGGGCTACAGGTTAAAGAGCGCTGGCTGTGAGGGAAAAGAGGTGGGAACAGAGACACACATGCAAATGCCACGAAAATAATGCACAAAGGCCCAGGCCCGGCTCAGAAAGAGAAGAAGATAACACATTTCCAGGTAAGGGGCAGTGCGGCAAGGGAATCTCAGCTGCGCCTTATTATAGGGGCTAGTTTTCCCCAGGGCCCAGAGTTAGAGGAAAGAGTCCTGATTATTGGCCCGGGAACCTCGCGGGGGCAGGGTGCCCTTTTCCAAGGCGGGGACCCGGCTGGAAGCGAAGTTTTCAGACAAAAGCAGGCCGGGGTCCTCAGCCCTCCCCCCGAGCTCTGCCCATCGGCCCAGCCCCCCATTTCCGGAGCCTGCGCCCCGGGACCTGGCCGGGGCTGCTCCCTGGGGAGGCCTAGCTTCCTCTTCCTTCCCGTCGCAGCCTTCCTTACCTCCGCCGGGCTCCGCGGCCGCCCGAGCCCAGGGCGCACGGGGAGGTGGGCACCCACCTGGCCGGCGTCACATGCTGCTCGCCGCGTCCCCTCCGGGTCCCGCGGGCGCCGGCCGCCGTCCCCCGCCAGGCCCGGCCGCCCCAGCGCCCCACCCCGGCCCGCCCCTGCCGCCCGGACGGACGGGAGGGCGGGATCGGCGGTGCCGGGGAGGTTTCAGGTGAGGAAAGCGGACACACCTTCCCGGGGGAGGGGCGGCCCTGGGCGCCGGCCTCCCGCGGGCCCTCGGCAGCCCGGCCCGGCCCGGCGGGCGCCGCGCAGGCCCGGGCGCAGCAGCGGGGTCACCTCGGAGCCCTCCCCGGCTTTGCAGCCCCGCGACCCGCAGGGCTCCTCACCTGCGCCCCGGGGTCCCTGTTGCTGGTCTGCTGTCTGTCTGCACTCGTCTTAGGCTTGCACAGTGCCTGGGTTCGCCTGCCTCTGTTTACTTCCAGGCCTGCATGTTCCGTGCTGTTCCTGAGGGTTACCTGTCCTGATGGTCTAGAGTAGGTCTTGCTCCCTCTCTCTCTTTGAAGTCCGTGTGTTTTCTCTAGGTACCTTCTGGTTGCTTCTGTATTCTTGAGTTCATTGTAGGACCCTTGTTTATCTGGGCTGCGTGTTCTTCTGTGTTCTTTCCAGAACGCGTTGTATGTACCTGGCTGTATTTAACTCCCTAGGCCTATGGTTTTGGTCTGTTTCCCTGTATCTGTACTTTTTTTTTGTCTTCTGTTTGTCTCAGGGAACTATTGTGTTCCTTCCAGGCCAGTATAGGTGTTTCTGCATGTCCCTCCAGCCACTTCAAAGAATGGCACAACACAGTGTATGTACATACAGAATCCCTTACCTAGGGGAAGAGGCTTTTGATGTTCTGTTTAGTAAGTCTGCTCCCTGAACCTGTTCATTACTCTAGAATTTTCCACAATGATACAGATCAAGCCGTGTTAACAGTGGCCCCGGCTGTTTTGCTTGTAGGAACGCCGTGGTCTATACACCAAAAGTTTAGTGGGTGAGACCATTTTCTGATCGCTGAGCCCATTGACTATGGCACTAATCGTGGACGAACATGCTCACCAGTTTGCTGTTTTGTTTTGCAAGTGGCTGTAAAATAAAATAAAATATAGTTACGGAAGAATGGCTTCCTTTCTGATAGAGGCTTGAAGCAGCTCTATTTCAAAGACTGTGTGACTTCTGTCCTGTTATACTGAGGGGCACTAAACAATTCAGTAGCCATCAGTGTCCTCTGAGCTGTTATGGAATATGCTGGAAACAGTAGGAAAAACCAAAACTAGCGCTTAGATATATGAGGCATGTTTAGCTTATAGATTATATATTTGATAAGCCCAGCAATGCAATAAAAATAGGGAATACAGCAAGTAAAAATGCTTAAACTACAAGTGTCTCTATTTCTAGGATAGGAGAGAGAACTTAGTCCAAGGTATGAGAAGGTCCTTGATTTCTGTGGGGTGGGAGAAGTTTGTTGATTTCTGCTGCTTGCACCGAAGCTGCTGGTCTGTGGAGTCTTCCTACTTGCCCGTGGGGAGTGGGCAGCGTGGCAGGCTCTGAGTCTGGGATCTGGGACACACGACCTCTTCTTGTCCAGCTAATTCTGACTTTGTCAGCACTTTTGTTTTTTAAGTCACCACCCTCCATTCAGTGATTTCCAGGCTGTTGTCCAGAAAGCTGAGTAGTTGAGGCTTGACTGGGCTTTTTACCTGATAGTAAGATGTACTAAGGTTAAAACTGACAACTCAGGTCAGCCAGCTCCTGACTGCAGGGTCTGTTTGCAAATGGGGACCAGGATAGTTGCCTTACCTTTTCCTTCCTTCACTGTGCAGGCTCTGATTCTTGATGAATTTATATATATAAATATATGTAATTTTTTTATTTCCTGGTGGTTGCTCTTTGGTATCTGGGCTGCTTAGCTTTGTCATTCCATCTTGGATTTTGCTACTTTATTTAGGGCTGTATTTCAGCTAAAAAGACTTAGAGAGAGAATAGTACTGTGGAAAGAAGATGGCATGTAGATTCTGACAGGTATAGATCAGAATTCTTCCTTTAGGACTCAACACAAAACCATGGGCTTATTAACCATCTTATGTTTCACCTTAATCTTGCTGTGCTTCCATCTGTCCTAATGTCTGAAATGTGAATAATAATATTTAATAATACCTACCTTACAGAGTTGTGGAGATTGCATAAAGATAATACATAGAAATCACGGAGTATATGGAACTGGTGGGTAAAGGTGCTGGGGATGGGTTACTTCTCCTTCCTAACAGTGCCTGACAGTTATGCATGTTGAGTAAATAAATGTACATTAACAAGGTGATAAAAGTAGGGACAGGCAAAGAGATTCATACTAAAGTCATTTTAGATTGAGAACGGCATCAGATGGGGGAAAATAAAAATAGGATCTGGAATTCGGGATTTTTTTTTTTTAAATAGGAAGTAGTGCCTTTGAGATCCATTTACAGTTTGGGGAATGGGACAAGATACTGCCTTACACGGTTCTAGGGACCCTGGATATTATGCCTTAAAAAGTCACAGTGACCTTTTGGAAGCAGCAATTCATTAGCATCACCCCTGGAGCTCCACTGCCTTGGCCAGATGCCTTTGTGATACCAGGTGCCATGATCCCAGTCTGTCAGTTCTGATCTCTGATGCAGTGGTTGATCTCGGAATGTGGCTCAGAATCTCTGCCACTGTCTATGACCCACTTCTGACCCGTTTGGAATTGATTTTGGATGGAGTTTTGTTTGTTTGTTGTTTAGCTTGGCTGACTGTGGTATTCTCAGCTTCAAATCCATTCTGACTTGGCACTGTAGTTCTTTGTATCATATTTTATGGTGATGCACTTTTACTTTTGTTTTGTTTTTGATTCTCTCCTATTTTTCTCAACCTTTGCGCATTGGCACCAGCTGCATTTAGTGTTGTTTGAGGCATAAGTACTAACCACTTCCTTTTTTTTTTTATTTACTCACTTTTAGAATTCAGACATTCAAAGACCAGGCCTTTGCTCTCAGGGAGCTCTCCGTCAAATCAGGGAGACAAGTAGGTAGCAAACAGTGATTGTGGAGAGCACTGAGTGGTATCTGGACATGGACATAAGAGCAATGGTAGCGTGAAAGAATGATGATGGCACTGCTGGGGAAGTAGAGAAAACCTGGCAGATAAAATATTTGAGTTGATGTACCTTACAGAGAGACCAAAGCACTTGTGCCAGTCGGCATTCTGTTTCTGCAACAAAATACCTCACATATACAACTTAAAGGAAGGAAAATGTATTTCTGGCTGATGATTTCAGAGCTTTCAGTTCATGGGTTGGCTTAGCTCCAGGCAGAAATATCCTGGTGGAAGTCTGTAGAGGAGGAAAGTTGCTTATCTCATGGCAGCCAGGAAGCTGAGATCGGGGAATGAGCTAGAAAGGAAGGAGCTGGGGGCTGGATATAGTCTCCAAGTTCATATTGCATCCCTCACTTAAAGGGTGCTTTATTAATCAAGTCAATCGTTAACCCTCATGGGACTTCTACATTTTTGAGGATAGAACAAAAGGAAATGAACAAGTAGAAGCCTGACTACTTTCTAATCAGGGAGTTGCAAATAGCATGGGCTTAATTGTAGGTGTGATTAAGGAATGGCAGAAAATGAGATTGGGATGTTAGTCATGTGGCGAAGTCATCCGCATAGGCCATGCATGTTACTGCACTCAGGGTTCTGGCATTGGAGAATGGAGATGAGCCTCTTTGGGAGAATTTTAAGCAAGGTCACAATGTGATCAGATTACGAGTTGAGAAAAACTGGTTACAATATGGGGAGTGGAATGGAGTAGGTAGTGAGACAGAGATACCAGAAAGTCAAGTAGATAGACACTATAGCAATTTGATGCAAGGTGACAAAAGTTAGCTGGATGTGGTGACACACACCTGTAAGCTCAGTATTCTTGGACCGCTGAGGCAAGAGTGTCACCAGTTTGAGCCCAGCGATTTGGAAATTTAGCAAGTGGCTGTCTCAAAATAAAAAGTAAAGAAGGACTGCTGGTGTGGCTCGGTGTGAAAACCTGGGTTCAATCCCCAGTATAAAACATAAAAATAAAAAGTTATTGACACCCTGAACCGATACTAGGTCATTAGGTCAGTGAGGGAGGGAATGGATTTGAGAGTCATATTGACTCTATTCAGAGGTAAAATAATCAAGTCAGATTTTAAAACATTGGTAATTATAAGTGGGGGCAAGTAAAATGATTTGCTCTGTGGAGTATTTATGGTGCCTGTGTGAAAAAATGCCTCGTAACACCCCACCTAGACCATGAGGAGCACCATCTTGATCCTTCAGTAGCTGCCCACAGGGATTTGTATTTCAGTCACGGAAATATGATTATTCACTTTGCCGTTTGCCATGGGTTGGCTTTCCTAGGCGTAGCCCATTCTTTGTCAATGTGGCTACTTTTCTCCAGGATTTAGAATCCAGGAGAGTGCAGAGACACACTGGAGTACCTTTCAGAGGAGTGTAGCCACAGTTGACATCACATGTGTCCTAGAGCCAGGACTTTGGTTTTCTTGGCTCAGGAGGGACGACCTATGACTTTATGCAGTCTTGGTAAGAGGGTTGGTTGTGTGGAGGGTTGTTGAGGTATGCTTTGCTTGTGAAAGGAATGTGTACACTCGCGCAAATGTTTTAAAACTTAGGCATTCTCAGAAATCAAGTCAGGTGAGTAGGCAAAGATGATACTCTTACAAGTTAGAGAAGCAGAAGAGGCCACTGACCTTCATCCTTAAGCACTTAAAGCTTAGGATTCTTCATGGGGCTGGGGATTTAGCTCAGTGGCATCAGCACGTGCCTGGCAAGCATGAGGTCATGAGTTTGATCCCCAGTACCTCCACCTCCCAAAAAGCTTAGGATTGTTGGAATGCCAGTTCTTATAGTGAAAGGCAAGAACTATGATGGGCTGAGTATGTGCTTTAGGAATATTAGGGCAGTTTGTGAAGAGACTTCTGTGATGGACTGTGGGTATGAGCTTGGAAGGGTATTAGGAAATGGAAGACCAACAAAGGTGAAAGCAGAACAAGCTTTCAACAATTTCTTTAAATAGTAGGTGTGATCATTCCTAGCTGTGTAACACTGGTTGTGTATGTGGGAAGTAAATCTTTTTTTTTTTTTAATTTTAGAGAGGATAAAACAGAATAAAGCCAATCAAAACAGAACAGCGAAAGTGGTACAGAACTTCAAAACAAGATAGTAGGAAATCAACAATGGCTACCATAATCTATGTTGTTATCTTCACCATGGTTGTCCATATGTGGGAAGTAATTTTTGAGGTTATAAAGGCAGAAGCTTCCTCCTGTTATGCAGAAGGTGATGAGAGACTGGCCTGGTTCCCTGGGATGGGATCTCTTCACACTTCTGAGAGCTGCAGTAGTAAGTGCTGTGTTAGCACATTCATGACTCTGGTGTGTAAAAAAAAAACAACACTTTTTATCTTTAAAGTCCTAGAATTAATGGAGCTTATTTAAAGAGGATAATTCTTAAAATCAAGCTTGGGATTACTGCATAGTACAGTAAGCATTTATTCTCAGACTGCCATTTTAAAGACTCATATTAACAAAAATTAAAATAGCTGATACTCGCCATTGTTTTTGTACACGGTATATGCACGATGGAATGGGCCAGAATGGAGAAAGCTGCTACCTTTAAAAGAAAGAGAGAAAACCTCTACTAGCTCTGCTGGGCTCTGACAGATCAATAATCTGCTGACCTTGTTCGTAAGGAGCTCATGGTCTAACAGAGGAGACGGATAAGCAATACTGATTCAGTGTAGTACCGTTGGCTGTCTGCATCCATAGGTTCAATACTTATAGATTCAGTCAACCAAGATATTTGTAAAAATCTTGTATCTATCTCAACTGAACAAGTGCAGGATTTTTCTTGTCAGTATTTTCTACAAAATGCAGTATAACAACCATTTACACAGAATTTGCACTGTATTATGTTTCATAGGTAACTGAGGGATGACTTAAAGTAGGTGGGATTGCATAGGGTCTATGCAAATACTGCACTGATTTATGTGAGGGACTTGAGCATCTATGAATTTGAGTATCCACAGTGCAAGAGGTTCTTGACATCACTTTCCTGCTTATAAGGTAAAACTGTTTATTTTATTTTTTTAATTTTTATTTTTTTAGTACATGTTTGCAGTACCTAATGATTGTATTCATTGTTGCTCGATGGACACAGCACATCTTCATTCTTGTTTTTGTTCCTACTCCTCTCCCCTGCGGTTTCCTCCATCTCAGGGTCTCCATTCCATTTGCAAAAGCTCTATTTCCATATTTTTCTGTTCCTTTTTAAAATCCCCTTTCCCTCTCCTTCCATCTCTTGTTACCTTTACTAATTAAAAAAGATCTCTCTACCTCCTAGTTCTTTTGTTTCACTAGCTACTTTTCTTTGGATTTCTCATATAAGAGAAACCATGTGATGTTTAAGGTTCTGTGATTCACTTATTTCACTTAATATTATGTTTTCATCCCTTTATCTATGAATGACTCAAGTTTATCCTTCTTTATGGCAGAGTAGTACTCTATTGAGGATAAGTGCCCCATTTTCTTTATCTATTTATCTACTAATAGTCATATAAACCATTTTCAACATTCAGCTATTGTGTGCATATGTCATTGTTTTATTTATTTTGAGGCAGGGTCTGTCTATATCTAAGTTGCCCAGGCTGGGCTTAAACTTGCAGTCCTCCTGCTTCAGCCTCAGAGTGCTGGTATGTATTTTTAATTTACATGAATGCTGTTGAATTTTGATCTTCAAAAAAACAATTTTATTTTTTTCAGAGTGATTTTTAAAGACCTATCCATTTCCACTGCACCTGTATAATCTGTTGCTGCTAACCATTTTTTGGTGCTCCACAGTGTGCATTTGCTATAGTGTACCTCTGCTCTTTTTCACTGATGGCTACCTACATTGACTCACCTGTTCTGAGCCATAGGCAATGCTGCCATGAGGATCTTTGAACTTAATGGACCTGTGTGAATTTTCAGGGTATAAATATCCAGGATCAGAACTCTGGAGTTGCAAGTACACTAACTGGCTAATTTTTATTTCTACAGTTAGTTATGCGTTTGAGGATTTCTTGGTGTACTAATTAGCATCTTGGCATGCACATTGCCTATTCATATGTTTTGCCCATTTTTCTGTTAAGTTACTATCATTTTCCTATTGCCTTTCAACATTTCATTGTACAGAAGTCCCTACCACCCTTATCTGTAGCATCACTTTCTGCACTTTCACTTTTTGTGTTCATATGCAGTCTGAAAGTATTAAATGGAAAATTCCAGAAATAACATGCAAGTTTTAAATGGTGTACTATTCTGAGCACTGTGATGAAATCCCATGATGTCCTGCTCCATATTGCCTAGGCTGTAAATCATCCCTTTGTGCATCATACGCACGTTGCGTGTGCTGCCTACCTCATTACTTAGTGGTTGTCTTGGATATCACATAGGTTATTGTTATGATTTATGTCCAGAATGGCCCCCTCAGGTCTCATGTTCACAGGTGGGTTTTTGGAAGGTGATTGGGTCACTGTAGCACTATATTTATCAGTGGGTTGGTCCATTGGAGTATTCACAGTTGAATGTGCCCTTAGGAGGTAGGGCCTGATCAGAAGGGGCAGGTTTTTGGGGATGATGTGGAAGAATGTATCTTTTTCCCTGGCTTCTCTTTTCTCCCTTTGCTTCCTTCTTGAGGGGAGCTTTCTTCTGCAAGACCCTTCTGCCATGCCTTCTTGCCTTGGAGCCAAATGAATGTGGACTGAATCCTCTGAAAACTGTGGGCCAAAGTGAACCTCTTGTCTTTGAAATTGTGGCTATTGGGTATAGGGTCTCATTAATAGGGAAAGTACCTAAGACAGATTTTGGTGTTGAGAGTCAGTAATTGCTGACGAATATGGTTTAAAGCTTTCAAGTTTGTGTTTAGGAGGAATTTAGAATGGTTTGGAGTTCCAAGAGTAGAGCCAAAGGTGAAGTGGAGATCCCAGAAAGTTACAAATGCCAGGGATGTGGAATGTTTAATCAGGAAAGCCAGAGAAGTGGGTAGAGCTACTCTACAAGAGAGGCCAGAAGGGGTTAATGCCATAGGGGTGGGACCACTCAAGCCATTTGGGGCTCACATCTCACAACTTGCCCCAGTGCCCCGTAGAGCTACAGGATTTAATGTTTGCCCCACTGAGTTTCAGTCTGGCTTTTCTATTCCTCTGTTTTCCCTTTTGTAATAGAAGTGTTTACCCTGTAGTATATGACAGCAGTGTTTAACTTTCTTTTTTGTTGTTGTACTGTTCCCATTAAGAGTTTGCATTGAGTCTCAGAGGATACTTTCAGCTTGGATATTTTAGCATTGCCAAAACTTAAGACTTTGGTGACTCTTCTAAGTGGACTAAATACATTTTACATAATGAAATGGACATGAATTTTGGGAAGCTGGGGGCAGAATGTTACAGTGAGATCTAGAATGCCCCCCTGAAAGTTTCATGTTCAGAGATGGGGCTTTTGCAAGGTGATTGGATCACAAGGGTACTATAATCATCAGTGCCCTGAGCTGCTCTTCAGTTCATAGCTGAATGTGCTGTCAGAAGGTGAGGCCTGGTCTGAAACAAGTCCCTGGGAGTGACCCAGAAGAATATTGCTCCCTCCCCACTCCTCCCTTTTCTCTTTGTTTCCTGGCTGCCATGATGTAAGTGGCTTTCCTCCACTTGACAGTTCCCACCATGTCTTTTTTGCCTTGGATCCAGTTGACTGGATCCTCTGAGAACTGTGAGCCAAAATGAACCTTTGCTTTGAATTGTGTTTGCAGTATTGTGTCTCAGCAAGGAGAAAAGTAGCAAGACAATTTTTAGGTATCACAGTGTTGTGTTCAAGTACTTCTTCCCTTATGGTCCCAGTGTTCAAGAGCAGTAATGCAAAGAAAATACTAGGACATAAAGCATGGAAGGACAGATGAACTGATAGATGTGGCAAAGCCATACAGCATTAGGATAAGCATAGTATATACAGGATTTGCTACTATCTGCAGTTTCTGCATCTTCTGAGGGTCTTAGAAGGTATCTTTTGTGGATAAGAGGGAAAAAGTTTATAGCCTCAAGTTCAGTAGTTTTTAGACAGTGAAAATATTGTTCCTTGGTAATCTTAGTGGAAACATAATTTTGCTGCACACTAATTTTGTGATAATTTTGTCTATTGTTCTGTTTCCAATTTTGCATGATATTATTAGATGGATACTAAATTTCCTTTTTCTCCATCCTATGAGCCAGGTTTTTTCACTGATTTCCATTTTTTCATGACTTATGTTATGAAAGTCATCATGTATTAAGTTCTCACAAGTAGAATTTCATACTGTCTAGTCCAGTTCACCTATCCATTTGAGTGATTTTGTTCTAAACTGCTTTTATGGCAATGGTTTTGAATTACATCTGTATATATTGGGTTGGGATAGTTCCATTCCTGCACCCTCTTTATTATTCTTTCTCAATAATGACTTTGTTATTTGTGGTCCTCTTGTTCCATTTGTATTATCAAGTAGGTTTTCAGAGATTGTCAAAGACCCCAACTGTAATTTTGATGGAGGTTAATTTGTGAGAGAATTAGGATTTTCTGATAATAAAGTATTCATCTAAAGGGTATAGAATGAAAAAAAAAGAGCATAGAATGCCTCTCCAATTACTCTAATTTTATATGTTCTTTAATAGATTAACTTTTTCTATATATTTTTATTAAAGATATTTATACCTGCTTTATAGACTTTATACTGCTGTGAATTAAACCTTATTTTTCATTTACATTTTTCCAGTGAGTTCTCCTAGTCTAGAGAATTGACTTTTGCTTTTAATTTCTTCATTATACCATTTGTCTTTCTCAGGCGCAATGGCTCCATTTTTTTCGGTATGAATTCTCAGTGTTTTAAACATGACCTAGTGAGTGATCAGTGAATGTTTTTTGAATAGGTGAGGAGTAGGCTGCATAGAACAGAATGCTCTCCTTTGATATCTGAGTCTTCCTGACCACAGCTACAGAAGTCGCAGCAGTTGTTCCACCACAAGGACCAGGGGGCAATCTATTTTACGTGGTGATCTTCCCAACTGTATCGGTTAATGCCCTAGGTGGCTCCCTTGGTCTTAGCTTTCACCTTCTCCAAGGCAAAATAAATTCTTTTGAACATAGTTTTTTGTTATTTATTGTGGATTCCTCTAAGCACACACTCTTGCATCAATTTGCATTACATTTGTGAAAAGCTTCACTGCCATTTGGTATTGAGGTTAAAATGCTTGACTTGGTGACCCCCAAAGTACTTATATAATTGTCTCCCTGAAATACTTATAGGATTGCAGTACTTATGGAATTGGTTGTTTCTCTGGCCTTTTACCCAATAATGAAGCAAATACTTAGACCTATTAAGAGGTGACTAACCAGCCTTCTGTCCTTCAAAGGAGAAAAAAAGAATCTGAATACCAAGACCTAAGGATCCTTAGGGCTGGAGCAAGTTTGGATATAGGTAGAGACTCTTCATAACTTTAGAGGAAAGTGAAGCACAGAGTGAGGAAATAAATTGTAACTCATCTGCCTAATGAAAATTTCTGTGTGTGAAATGTGAAGGTCTTTCTCAGTAAGCCTCTGGCCTTCATCTCCAGCTTCCCCTGTCTCTCCTACTCTTGACTGCATGCGCTCTATGCTCTGGGCCTCTCCAATTGCTTGTTAAACCACTAACGTGCCTGCTGTAATTCTACTTCACAATTTTGTTAGATACTCATCTCTGTGTCTAAAACATTTTTCCTGCCATTCTTTGTCCATTCTTCAAACTCCTTTTAATTCTTTTCAGTAAATATTCTTGTTACTTTACAGGTGACCTGCCCCAACTTCTCCAAATGACGTACTCATGTTTCATTTTGTGCTACCATATGCAAATGCACTTCTGTTAGTGCCTTTCTATTGCTAGGTTGTTGTAACTAGTTTTTATCTATTGTATCTATTTTACCTGCTGCTTTGCATGCTTACTAGTATTTGGGAATATGAAATCTCTTTGTGACTTCAGTGTTCAGTATAGATTCTGTATAGAGAAGATAATCAATATGTGCTGAATAGATAACAGAGTGAACTTACCATGGAGAGAATAAGATGTAAACGCACTACTCATGATATGGTTCTAGCTAAAGAACTGTGTCTTTCTGTTCATCTATCAAATCAAAGCAACATATCTATGTGTGTCCAGTTTTGGAGATGCTGTGAGAATTTACCTTTGTTCGTCACCAGGATGCTTCAACAAAGCAACACTGACTTTGTGTCCTAAACAACAGACATTTAATTCTCACAGTTCCTAATGTAATGTCCAAGACCCAAAGGCTGGGAGATTAGGTCTGTGGTGAGGATTCTCTTCCTGGCTTGCAAATGGCTGTCTTTTTGTATGCTGCAGACAGCGAAAGTTCTGATATCTCCTCCTCTTCTTTTAAAGACCTTGATCCCATGTCCTAAGCTCTACTCTAGTGACTTCATCTGTGTCTGTTATCCCCCTAAAGATCCACTGCCTAAAACTATCACTAATGAAAGCCTTCAGACAATTAAGCTCAACTGTCAACTGGAGTGTCTTGAGGGTCACACCAGCCGTGAATGAGGCACACTTTGGATGTGCTGGGTGTTATAGAGGTTTTATCTTTGCTACTATGTTTTGTCTGGCACCTGTTCCCCTCTGCTGCTCTTCTCCTCCTCTGCTTCCTAGTCTCCATGGATTAAGCAGTTTTGCTCCATGAAACTCTTCTGCCATGATGCTTCAGCTAGGGAGCCAGCTGACTATGGAACCGTGAATCCCCCGAAACCATGAGCCCATGTAAATCTCTCCTCCTTTAAATCGTGGGTGTTGGATATTTTGTGCCAAAAATAGGAGAGCTGACTGATGCAAGTCTTTTATAAAGAAAAGTCCCAAATGTGGAGCCAGATGAGTGAACAATGCACATTGCCCTATAGCTGATGCCTCCACTTCCCTATGTACTGTCCATTGATCTCTGATCTTTCTGGCCTTTGGGGGGTGTCACTCATTATATAGGTGGTTCATGTGTTCCACTACTTACTGGGTATCAACACAGTATCTGTCAAGCTTCGGTTTTGCTTAAAAAAAAAAAAAACAAGCGAATCCTTTGAATACACAAATTAATATGGAGACAAGTCACCATTTAACCTTGAGGGGAACTCCAGGTAAACACCAAACTAGCACAGAGATAGAAGAGAGAAACAGCTCCAAGTGAGTCTAGAATGGTGGTGATTATTGATAAGCATATTTGAATGGGAAGCTGTGACTCAAAATCTAGCCTTAAAACAGTGCTTTTATATTCTTAGGATAGAAGTTTATGAAAATTGCATCTCAGTGACAAATTGAAGAAGATCCTAGAAGAAACTGAAACAGTAAACCCTGCTTGAGGGATATTTATACCATTCATATTTCTCCTCTCAATTGGAAAATGAAATTCAATAAGAAAATTGTAATCTAAAGAATGAGTATCACCAAGCAATCAAATGACAATAAATGTCAGTATGGCTGTAGGGAAAATGAAATCCTTATACATTGTTGGTGGGAATGTAAACTAGTACAACCACTATGGAAAGGAGTATGGAGATTTCTCACAAAACTA
>PVJX010017616.1:0-38016 GCA_004027295.1 Dolichotis patagonum | reverse complement strand
TTATCATTTCATTAGAGGCTCAGAAACATTCTACAATGGCTGTATAATTCCCTTTTCACAGAGCAAGAGACGAAGACCCAGAGAGGACAGTGACTATCTCTAGGTCACACTGCTCCTGTGCTTGCTTATTCCCCATTTCTCTACCCCAGGCCCAGGGTCTTTCCACCAACCCATCTTGCCATTGTTTTAATACAGAATCCTTCCAGGTAGGATTTTGGTGGCTGGTAGAAAGCAGAGGCATCAATCAGAGCAGAGCAGAACTCAGGGATCAAAAGTTCTCAACCCCTCATTTGTAAAGATGAGGAGCCAGATAGTCTTTCCACAAGAAACAACAACAGTAAGAGTAATAATTCAACTGCTTTCTGGGTAAGAAGTAATCATTTTAAGAAGTTGAAGAAAATATTTCCATGGAAAACATCATCCTAGATTTTTGAGTGTACAAATAAATGCGCAGACATGTTCTACACTGTAGGTGTTAGAATGTTTTAAGGCACCAAAATTGGTTAGGAAATCTAGGTCTTCCTGATGCTGAGTGATCTACATTAGTTGCTTTGTCCACAGTGGAAGCAAGACTCAATTACTATGCTTCTAGAGAAAAGGAAGCCCAGCAGGAGTAGTGTTGGGAAAGCTGGCTCGGGCTTTGGACTACTCTGCAGGTGTCACGAGTCCTGGTGTCTCTTGCTATCCCTGTACCCTAACCTGTTCTCTCCTCCAAGCTGCAGCACAGAGTGGGCAAGGAGGCTGGTTGCCAAGGACAGCATAGCAGGAGGGAGAGAGTGGTTGCACTTGGTGAAATCCGCTCCCCATCTCCCCAGCCAACCCCAGAACTCTGGCAGCAGCGGCGGGCTGAGTAGATTTCCATTCTGCTCACCAAGCTAATGGCTGAGGAGGATTGGCTTCAGCATAGCAGGGAACCAAGGAGCAACCTGGCTAGGTGTCTGTGACAACCACTACATCAGATGCTTCCTAATGTATTCCTGTGAATACTCCTCGCTGCTCTCTATCACAGGCTGTCAGAAGGGATGGTTTTTATGTGTTTTTAGCCAAAAGGCTGCGTGATAGGGGTGGCTGTGCTGAATGGAAGAGCAGGAAGGCAGGGTAGCAAAGGTGTGTGGGCAAATGTATCCTGTAGGCATTTTAAGAACATTTTTAAGAATTTCTTCCCTCCCTTCAGGGCTAAAAATTCCATTTGTGAGTTGCTTGGCACATTTTTTTTCTGAAATTTTCATCACATACAGCATTAAACTTTGATTTCAGCTGTCATGTCCTCTTTTTTAAGTTCTTAAGAGCCTGGGAGAAGGAAAGAGCTGCAGGGAGAGAAAGCCAGGGGCAGGAGTGAACACTGGATGGGGGAGGGGAACAAGAATAAGTATTTTGCAGTCTTCCCAGGGGTAATAAACTTTAAGTCAGCAGGAAGCTCATGAGACCAGGAAAGGTAGACTCAAGTAAGTACCAAACCAAGCACAGCAGAGGGGTATGCAGGTTTGGAGAAGCTTGGGGTGACCTTGTATTTGTTAACAATTTCTACTGCTTCCTAATAGTTCCTAAACCCAAGCCCCCTCCTGCTCTTAGAAATGGGCCTGGTCTTTCCAAGAGAGTGTTAACCACTAGTTTTCCTCAGTATCTAAATCTGCTTATTTCCAAGGAACCCAGTGACCATCTCCATGCTTTCAAATGTCCAATGAATCAAGATCTAGACAATTCCATTATTTCCATGGTTTGACAGCGGGATGAGCTGAGATCAGTTTGTAAAGACTTCTTGCTACCTTATGAACATTCCCTATGATGAGGTTTTCTTTCAGCAGCTGGGTTTTGTGGAATCTGCTTGTGGTGCTATTTGTCTTTCTGGAATGTAACAAATCTTCCCAGCTTCTTGTTAGGCACTCAGAATCCTAGAAGATTCACCCAGTTGTTGGTTACACCTAATACTACAGATTTACACAAAAAGCAGCAGCTTCAAATCCTTTGCTAGGTATTTGGTAATCTGCCAGAAAGCCCACTCACCCTCTCCCCACCCTAAGCACCTTAACTTAAGCAAACTTAGTTCGGTATTAGTGTGAGAAGAAGCAGCTTGGAACTCAAACAGAGATGGTATCTACTCCGAGAGCTTGTACTTACTTGGTGTATGACTTTGTAAAAGTACTTACTTTCTCTAAGCTTCTGCTTCCTAATCTATAAAATGGGCCAATGCTTTCCTCTTTGAGTAATGTGAGGGCAGCATGATATTATGAACAGAATCCACCCAACTTAAAATTTGGTGTATGATCGGAGCTCCTCCTCGAGCTTACAATCTTAGCTGGGAGAAATGATATATATGCATGGCCATTTCTTGTTGTGGAGGATAAAATATAACATATAATCCTATCTCCTATTGTAACCCTTGCCATTGTTTAACTCTTCCATGGGCAGCAGTAACAGAAGGGAGGCAATGACAAGTGACTGACTCTATATCTCTATATTCATTTGCTATTATTATTTCTATTGTTGCATAATACATTTTGACAAACTTAACGCCTTAAATCACCACCCATTTATTATCTTGTAATGTCTGTGAGTCTGAAAGTGAGTTAACCATATCTGCTCAGAGTTCTCCTGGGCTGAAATCAAGGTGACATCTGGGGCTATATTCTCATCCGAGGCTCATGATCCTCCTTCACACTCATCGGGTATTGTTAGAATTCAGCTCCTTGAAGTTGTAGGACTAAGGCCTTTCACATTCAGAGGCTGGTATGGGTTTTAGGGGCCATCCTAGAATTCCACCTACCACAGAGGGGCCCCTAGATGTATTCACATAAACATAGAAAAATTTTTCTTGCTTATAATTGTTCTATTTTAATAAGAACAAAGATTGCCAGAGGTATTAACTAAGTTTGCTATCATACATGTTTCATCTATGTTGAAATTGTTAAAATGGACGCAAAGGGATTTGTGTTAGACACTTCCTTGTCACTAGGACAAAACACCCAACACCCACATGAGAGGTTTATTTTGGGGAACAGTTTCAGAAATTTCAGTCCATGGTTGGCAGGTTCAAACACAGAAATAAAATGATGGAAGGACGTGCCACGGAAGAAAGCTGCTCATATCATGGCAGCCAGGAAGCAAAGAGAAGGGAGGAGCCTGGGAGGCATATGCCCTTCCGGATCACAGCCCTCAGTAACCTGACTCTAAAGTAGGCCCCACCTCCTAACAGCAAATGAGTTCTGAGCTCATCAGTGAACTAATTCAAACCAAACAGGGATAGAGGGAAATGAAGATGTAGGGTAGGCTTGCAATGGCAGTGACACTGCAAACTTATGAATGAATAGATTTCACTTTGGTTTAACTGTTACTTAGGAAAAGGAATAGATTTTTAAAGATAGAAAATGGCATAGTTTTCCCAGAAAGAGCTCCAATAGTACCTGTCTGTCTGTCTCTAGTGGACACATAGTACTACTTAATGCTCTGTGACCAAAGGACATAACTGGTTACCAAGGCATGAAAGTTTTCCTTCCCTTTCCATCCCTAGGAGCTAGACACCACTGTGGCAACTAATAAACGAAATACTCACCTGCTTCTGCATGACAGAAATCCACTAGAGCTTCTCAGTTAAGATGGAAACTTGGACTGGGAAATGAAGACTGCTTCTTCTCAGGAACCATGGCTTGGCCACTTACACTGAACTCATTTGTTAGTCTTTGCATCTGTGAATCATGACAGCAGGCAGAGTTTAGTAGAAATTCTGTGCTGGCTTGCTCACAAGGTCTAGTAGAAAAGTTTGTGACATCAACAGAGGAGTGACACTAAAAATAGTACTTTTCTTTACATGTAGCTTGATATTTAATAGAGATGAAGAAAACATTGTGCTGAGCTTCTATATGATGTACTAATCTGAAATTTGGGATTACTAACAGAAAAAAGGTAGAGGTGGAACAGTGGGGACTATAATCTTTTTGGTGTCTAGAGGATCTAGAGCCTAAAGTCTTAGACTATCCATAAGGTAGGAATTGTATGATATTACAACAGGGAGAGTGTACTGGAGGGCATTTCTTCTAACTCATTCCTTCCATTCAGAACTGCGTATAAACCACTTTTACACAATGTTACAAAAATGTGCCTCCAGAGGGCAGGGATTTTTGTATGATGTTGTTCTATGCTGTGTCCTAGAACCTAGCACTGTGCCTGGAACTAACAGTTAGTTATAAATACTTCATAGGTGGATGAATAGATAGATACTTCCATTGTCAGTTGTCTCTTCCCTACTCCCATGTCACCCAATTCCTTTGACTCCCACACAACCCCAAGGCATCATCAGAGAACATTTTGTGTTTTTCAAAGTTACTTGATAATGAAAATAATCTCTGGGTGCTTTTCAAAGATATAAATTATCAAGACTGTTGGAAATTCTGGTTCCAGGAGTCTAGGGAGGAACTCAGGATTTAGCATTTTTGATAAGCAAACCAGAGGAGTCTTTGCTTGAGACCAATGCTAAGGTACACAGCAGGAGCTCAGCTCTTCCCCACACAAAGACTGAGGAGCCATGTATCCTTGACCTAGTTTCTGAGGGGTGTCAAAGTCAACACTCTAAGTTTCTAGCCAGCAGCACTAAGGGAATAAGAGGCTGCAAGGGTCTTCTGATCTACCGTCAGTCACCCGGGCTAGGCCCTACATCCTGGTTCCCACCTTACTGAGGAGACCAGCCTGATGAGAGGTGCTCAGAAGCCCCTCTACTTCTGAGACTGCCCATTGAACATCTCATCACTTTTCCAGTGGCAGACTTTCTGTTCTGTCCCCTCTCCTGTCTGTCACAAGCACATGAATTCACAGGCATCTCTGTTAGGTTTGGTGAGGATTTCTGCCCTGTTGGGTGGGAGTTGACCTCTGCTGATGTTTGGTTCACTGAAACAAAACATTTCTCCTTGGGGAAGGGGCACTAAATGAAGCTTCTGTCTTCAGGACTGTTTTTGCTTTACACAGGAGAGGAGAGCTCTGATCCAGGTCTGGCCTTCCCCTTATACACTAAGGCTTCCCACTCTTCCTTTAAGATCTGAAAAGACTGGCTTCTCCCTTAGTGATTCCTTCTAGGGCTTCTTGTCCTCAGGATTCCGTGATCTCTGACTGGTTCACCAAGCACTTACAAGTTCCAAAGAGAAGGCTAAGGTTATAGAGCAACCTGAGAAAGAAAAATTGCTGCCTTTCCTTCATGGCACCATAGAACTCTCCCCTGAAAAGGCTCCCCCTACGCAGAAAGAGAATACTGCAGTCTTCAACCTGTGAGAGTGAATTCTTGAGCACTAAATGCCAAAGAAGAATAAACCCAGGTGGAGAAGAGTAATGTGTTTAGTGACTGACAGTGAGAGAATATGAGACCATTTATAATTATGCTAGAGCTGCATTGTTCAATACAATAGCTACCTATGGCTATTTAAATGTCAACTAATCAAGTAAAATTTAAAATTCAGGTCTTTACTCCCTAGCCACATTTCATTTTCTTAATGGCCAGTGTGGCTAATAGCTAACCATATTGTGTAGCATAGCTATAGAGAATGGGACCATCACAGAAAATTCTGTTGGACAAAACTGTTGTAGAGGCATTCTGTTCTCCTTCATTCTGTACATGTGCTATTTCTTCACATAGACATGGAAAGACACATAGACATGGAAAGACATGGAAATGTCTTTGTCTCTACTGGTGATTTTTGTAGTTTTGATACATTATTCTAGAACAAAAAACACTATCAAAGATTGCATTAGAAAACAAAACCAAAAATAACTGTAGTACTTGGTGGAGGAGGGAAAATTAATTACCAAAAGGTTTTATTTCTCCCAGTTTTTCTTTCTATGAGAATATTTCCCAGCCAGGCGTGGTGGTACATGTTTAAACTGTAGTCCTAGCACCATGGGACATGGAAGCAGGAGAATCAGAAGTTCAAGTCCAGTCTGGATAACTCCCTGAGATTCTATCTCAAAAAAATATTTCCTATCTCAAATTTTAAAAAATTTAAAAAGGGCTAGGGTTATAGCTCAGTGTGAAGCCCTAGATTCAATCCCTAGTACTGCCCCAAAAAAGTGTCCTCCCTTGTTTTCCATTTTATTTTCTGCTTTTTCCAAAGAGTATCTTGTCCCATGTAAGTCTTCTCAAACTGAAATGGTAGAATACACTTCAAAAAAAAAAGGTCAAAGAGAAGCCAAAACCCTGTTTGGGGCTTGGGAATGAATAGTTGATCAGAGTGCCCCCGAATCACACATAGAGAAAAAGAAGGAGAAAAGCAAGAAAGAGGGAGGAGACACAGAGCAGTGTGGCAGTCCCAGACCAGGAGCATGGGTCTGGGCAGTGAGTCTGGAGGGTGGCAGACTGGGCAGGTTCTCATCATTCCTCAGATTTCCAGGCTACCCAGTGCTCCTGAGTTCCTCTGGACAGCCATTTCCTACCCAGAGTCCCCTGCTTCCTAGCACCTTCTCTGTACAGATTCATCTTCACCTTGTAGAGAGCTCTATCCTGGAATCCATGTGCCCATGAAAAAGACAGTAGAGCACTAAATGCTGGGTTTGGAGGAAGATCTTTTTTCCTTGAGTGTAGATGAGATGCAGGAACTGTGCTGTTGGCAGTTTCCCTCCCATAATACCTGTCACTCCATCATGAATTCTTATAAGCTGTGTTCACTCGGTGTGACATCAGGAAAGTCAGCCATGCTTTGAAAGAGGACAAGCAAGGGAGTCCGGAAGTAGAGGGCAGGATATGGAAACTCTTGGCCAGAGGCTGCCAAGGACAAAAAGCAGGGTAAGATTTAGGCCAAAGTTCAGGTAGACAGCAGGGCCAGCACGTGGAAGTACAATTCTGAGGCCTTGGGGCCTGAAGACTGGATCGAGGGCGACTTTTTCACTCATCTGAGGCTGTCCCCAGCATTCTTGGAATACAGAACTCCCATTTCCACCTCGCCCATAAGCAGGCAGGGACTTGTACAGTTGATGAGCCACTGTGCCAGAAGGCAAGGAGGGAAAGGTGGAGAGGAAGGTAGCTGATCACAGGCAGACAAAATCTTGGGGCCTCCCATCCTCCAGTTCAGAGGCCAAGGCTGTCTCTACATGCTGTTGTAAACCTCATCGTCTCTCCAACCTTGCGTCAGTGTGACCGTAGCAGTCTGCACTTGCCTTCCACCCCAGACTCCATTCCTGCTCCCTTTTCACCCCAGAATACACCAAATGCTCAGTGCAAAGCTCCTGATGGACAATGCCCTGTTTCTCTCCTTGTCTTACAGCCGTCTCCACCCTGGACATCGAGAGTAAGCTGAGTGTGTACTACCGGGCACCGTGGCACCAGCAGAGAAACATCTTCCTCCCAGCCACCAGGCCACCCTGCGTGGAGGAGCTGCACCGCCATGCCCGGCAGAGCCTGCAAGCCCTGCGCAGAGGTAACAGAGTCAAGGCTTGGGGCTTTTCTGCAGCAGAACTCGGAGATTGCCCCATCCAGGGTTCTCTGTCCTGTCACTCCCAATGCCTGCCTTCGTGACAGCAAGTGCTCCCTTTTCTACCCTGGATGAAATCTATGGATACTGTAACTTACTATACACATATTAAAATTAGCATTATAGTCTCAATATGATAATAAAGAGATATTAAAATAAAAAGTATAATAATATGTATTTCAAGATGCAAATGTTCAACTGTAATTACAATGGAAAATAAAACAAAAGCAGTTAAAAGTTTGTACCTATTAAAAATAAGGCTGGCAGCAAGATCACATGTTGAAGCCCAGCCTGAGCAATTGAAGGAGACCCTGTCTCAAAAGAAAAGAATAAAAAGGTCTGGGGATGCAGCATAGTAGTAGAATACCCTTGGGTTTGATCCCTAGTATCAAAAAAAAGTTTAGATTAAATAAAGTCAGTCAGAATCCTTTACAAACAAACAAAAAGATTTCGAGAAATGAAAGGGCCCCGAGGGCAGGATGGCACACCAAGGTAACCGGTCTAAGCACATAGTAGGTATAAGCAGAAGAGGTACTTTGCCTTATAATGAAAGGAAATTACGTTGACTCAGAGACAAGTTCTAGACTTTTTCCCTATTAAGAGATTTAGGTAGGACATTTGAATATTGTGTGACACCTTGGACACTTTTTTACTGACTGTCCTGTACTTTTCAGGATGGCTGGAATGCTTGGCTTCTGCCCGGCCATTCAACAACCAGAATGAATCCCTTGAGGGCTCTGTGGCTCCTGTTGTGAACTAGTGAGCTGATCCAACACTCTCCTTCTACAGGGGAGCACATGCAGGCCTAGACCCATAGAGACCATGGCTCAGCGTCACACACAACATGATATGTGTGCCAGAACCCAGACCTGAGCCTCTGAGCCCCTAGCCAGACCTCTTGTCCTCTTAGCCATGCACAGGCCCATGGAAATAAATATTTACATTTCTCTCACAGCTCTGAGAGCACCAGACATAGGCACAGAGCAGTCAAGGTGGAAATCCCGCCTTTTCTAACATCAGCTACAAAGACCTTTCTAATTAAGATAGGGAGATTAGAAGTGAGCGCCATCCTTTTAGAGTCCCCTAACTGGCGTCCAGAAGTTGACATGCCAGCTTTTCTGGCTTTTAGGTTCTTGCTATAGAAACAGATGGTGTCTACATAGTCACTGTCTTTGTTCCAAATTCCCTTCATTCTTTTTTCCTCTTTATTCTTTTAAAGAATGGTATTGTGTGTAACTATAATGATGCAAATAACCTTTTACTATCATTATCAGAATAGAGAATGAATTATGACTAATTGTTGTTTTTATCTTATTTTCTTCCCTATCCTCACCATCTTTCCTTTTAATGAATGAGCTAACCTCTCCCCAAAGCAATTGTTTCTAAAAATTTCCTTGTTCATTAGTAGACACTATGACACGTACAATGCAGAGTGAGAATCAGTGGTCCTTTAGAAGTATCTCTGGCATACTTTCTATTTACTTCACCTTTACAGTTGGCTAAAAAAAATTTCAACAAATTTTTAGTGCAACCCACCTTCTGGAAATTTTCCTTTAAACTCTTGCCTTTCCTTTGCAGACTAGATTATTAGCCCCCTTCCCTTTTCATCTTGCCACTTAAAACCTTCTGTCCTAACTGACCATTATGGGCCTGTCTTCCACCCCTGATCCATGAACAACTCAAAGGCAAGAATGACATCCTATTAATTAATTTTATTCAAAACTCTTAGCATATTGTGAGTGCTCGGTGAGGGTGTAAGGAACAGAACAAAATTCTGCAGAAAACCGATTGAGCCTTGAGGGCATAAGATGACTACATAGGAATCTGATAGTTCTTGCTAAATGCCTTCACAGATCCCAGCATTAGGGAACTTGAGTAACGTTAGCCCTTCAGACGTAACTCTTTTTATCCTTTTATTATTATTATTCAGTCCGCCCCGCTTAGATTTTTACAGATTCAGCCGGATAACACTGATCTGCTCATAAGTTATCACATTTCACTGCTTTGTCAGGTTTGGACTTAATGGCAGAGCTGAAGAACAGCAAGAGCCAATATCAATTTTCTCCAAACTTCCTCCTGGGGGGTGAGAGGGATGTGGGGCCTCCTGGGGTTTGGGTAGAAGACTGTGGAGCTGCATCTTGCCCTCCACAGACAGGCTTGTTTTGTGGTTGGCTCAATAGCAAATCTTGGGTGTAGTAGTTTTAATAGCACTGCCGAGAGCCATAAACAGGAATTATAGGCATCATAGAATTAAAAACATGCAGTGTAGAATTAAAATTAGAAAGTGACTTTTTTTTCTTCCAATCTTGTCTAAGAAACACAGTCGCTGAGCAGGGTAGTCATCAGCATGATCCACTTGTGCCATCTGGTGGCCATGAGTTAATATTGACCGGTCAGCCATCCCTGGGCTTGGCCAGGACCACAGTGAGCTTCCCTGTAGCGTCTCTGTTTGGACAGCTGGAGAAAGCTGGCTTCCACCAGGAGGGAGTGTATAAAGAGGCCCAGACAAGCGACGCGGCAACAGCGGCAGCGGCTGCAGCTCTGTGCTGCTTTTGGAGACTATAAGGTGGGAGCTGGGAGACTGAGATTTAAACAGGCAGCCTTTGTGATCTGTTTAACAGCAAAACCTTCAACAAACTGTTCAAGGCCAGGCCTTGTTCTAGAGGCTAGGATTCAAAGAGCAGTGGAGTCTGGTCTCTATCCACAGGAATTTCTGGTCTAGTGGGAGGTAGCAAGTCACCAAGTGAGATCAATGCAGTGACATGGGGGCTGAGGCAAGGTACCTATGCACTCATGCCATGAGCTTCACAGATGTCTCGGAGGAAGTGGCATCTAAATAGATTTCAAGTTATTTAGGATGCAATTACTTTTTTTGCCTTTTCCTTGACAATTCTTTAATGTTCAGAGCCAGGAATCATTTTAAATGATACCATCTTTTATGTTCATAAAGCGGGAAGAGAGATGTTAATAAGTGACTATAAAGAGATCATTATATTTTATATTTTCTTTCTGTTCAGGTTTCTAGCTGAGATCTAAGTTTCCTTGGTCTACGAGAATAAGGACCAAGACCTTACTGCAATTTTGGGCTCTTAGTAGGCCTATGTTCTCCCTACCTCACCACTAGCAAAAAGTATTATTAGGGAGCCATTAATCTAGCCTGCCTATCCCCAGCCTAGGGCAAAGGAGGAGATATATTTAAGATAGTGTAGGAGAGGAGCAATTAGATGGGAAATCGAGTTGGTGTCTCCTTTCTAATTCCTCCCCTTCTTGCAACTCCTAATATCCAGTAGCACCCGAATTCTTTCTTCTTCATAAATTTAAGAATGTAAAAGCTTTTTCTTTTGTTGCCCATTTCAGAAGACTGCAGAGAAAAATGAGGGTGGCATTGGGGGTGGGCACTTTAACAAGGAACACATTTATCTCTAAATGTCTTCCTGATAAACATTGACTTTGGAGGCAGTGTAGCAAAGACCACCTACATGGTTTTGAGGGTTTTTCTCTGGTTGCAAATAGGAGCCAACATTTTTTCAAAAGAATCCCGAGCAAAGAAAGATGTGGCATACCATTACACTTTCCTAACACGGATCCTAAATCAAAAGTTCAGGCAGTGGAGCCCACAGACAGCCAAATCAGACATGGATAGAAATCAGAAGGCCCAAGAGTGTTTAGTTCTTCATTTAGAAGGTAGCACAAGAATGTTTAGAGGTAAAAAGGAATGGGGCCAGCATTGAGGAGGCTGTCAAAACAAGCAGCAGAAACTAGAGCAGCACCTAGCAATGAGAGCCCCGTTACAAATATAGATGAATGTATACTATGAAATGATTTTTTCAAAAAACTATACTTTTATGAAAGTGTTACTTTAGTCTTTCAGTTGCTCAGCACACATTTATTGAAAACCTACTATGTCACAGACACTGTGGGCATGTAATCAAAAGCTGAAAAAATACAGTGTCTTTCCTTGAGGGGACAACTTCTAAGGGAAGAAGCTGACAAAGAGATGGAATTTTTATCAATATAAGAATAAAATAGGAAGAAAGGGCATCTGATGTCACCAGAAAGAATCAACATCGTTAGTTCTGTTTCCTAGCATAGGCACGAAAAGTAAGTAGTGCCCTATAAGTTGCCAACTACTCCATATTCTATGTTATCAATGGTCAAAGAATTAGAATGCAATAAAATATAATCAAATAATGTCAAGCTTACAGAGTCTTGCTCCAATGAATGAGATGTTAAGATCTTACAATGCCTCTAGGTCAAGTAGTGATCAAGAGCAAAATCACTAGAGTTGAGTCTGTACCACTGATAGCTCCACAGTGATACCCTCTCTAAATGTATGTGGCATGAATGCCCAATAACTGGGGTTGTTGAGATGGTATAGAGAAGAGCTTCAGCAAGGGGTCTTTGGCACATGGCAGTTGCTCGATAAATATGGGACATATTTATGATTTTTGATTCATAATAATTCACAATAATTTATGATTATTATTGTATATGTACTGAATAATACCTATTTTAAATAGTAGAAGGACAGATGAAAAACTTGACCATACCAATTTGTACTTTGGCCATGAAGGGGGCTCTAGAATTTAAGGCCTTGACCATGAATATAAACTGCATTGTGGAAGATGGGCAACCCTCAGTGTGTACAAAGACACCAGAGAGTTAAATTCCGTTCTTGGTATCTCAGTGATTCGTTGTTGTCTGTTTGTTTGCTTATTTGGTTGGTTGGTTTTTTGATGCTAGTGATCAAATCCAGCATCTTGTCTCAGTATTCTTATTATGAAGTCAGGACCACTTCATCCCACAGGTAGATATTTCCTGGATTTTTCTCAGTGGTACCTTTATTACTGAGTCCTACCCATGTTGCCATTGGGATTGCCTTACTTTCTCCAGGAGACCAGGATTTCAAAGCTCTCTGAAGTTTGTGGGTGACAGGGCTTAGATGGCTGCAGTGGTATGTTAGACAGCTTTCTGGAAAAACAAATTATAAGATAAATAAATGCAGGATGTGACACGTGGCCCTTGCCAATTTCCCCCACTATAGTCCATTTCCAGGTACCAGCAGTTGAAAAAACTGGCTCCCACATCCCTGAATCCATAGCAGTCATTTCCCTTGAGGCAGTGTAAGCTGGGTCCAGCACCCAGGCCACGCCCCTCTGGTATATCTGTGCCTACCTTCCACTCTGGCACTCACAGCAGCAACTCTTCTACAATTGCTCTCAACTTTTGTTTTTCTACTCATGAACAAACATTGATCTCAGAAGTGAGCCATCTTGTACAGAGATTATGGGATGGAGCCACCAAAATGCAGATATCCAACTTCATATTGGTAGTAAATGAAAGTTCAGTTAGGAGCCAACTAGCTAGATTCATGAAAGTTCACTTTGTTATAAACAGTCTTTTGCTAATACTCCTCACAGTGGAGGGGGCAGAGAAATTGAAATCACTAAGTGTATTTCAGTGTCATTACTTTTTCTGCCCTGTCAGAACACCGGAGCCGTAGTGATCGTCGAGAGCAGAGAGCTGCTGTGCCCCTGTCCATAGCTGCTCCACCACTGCCAGCCTACCCTCCAGCTCACAGCCAGAGGAGGCGAGAGGTGAAGGACCGCCACTTCCTCACGGTAAGCTCGGTGGCTGACAGCAGCAAACATGAGTTCATCTTGGGAATGAGTTTCCCCCTCCCACTGAGGGGAGCTGGGCTGGCTGAGAGAGCAAATCATGGGCACCTGGGAACAAATGAACTTTCCCCTTTTAATATCTGAAAGAAATGCCTCTTCTTTTGGACTAGGATAGGGATTCAGGTATACTTTTAACTTAATAGTTGCACGATGCAGTGAAGCAATGATGTTTAAGGATTCTAGAATCAGAAAACAAATTTACTTCAAATCCCAGTTTGGCTTACAAGCTAAAAAATGTAGGGTAAATTACTTACCTACCCAGCCCTCAATCCCCTCATCTGGAATATGGGATGTTAATAGTATCTACCTTACAGGGCTTGAATATTAAATGAGATAAGGCACTCACAGAGCTCAGCACAGTGACTGATTGAGAGTGTAAGACCTACATAAATGTTAACCATAACTGCCACTATTATTATTATTATTATTATTGTTATTAAAACAAATAATAGTGTAGCTGACTCAGTGGGAAAATCTGGGGAAGAACTTCAGTGATGTGGGAAATTACCATTTGAAGAAGAATCATGTGATTATTTCATGTTTTCCCATTCTATAAAAGAAGCTGCTTCTCCAGGATAACTTATTGCCTGGGTGATATTATCACTACTGTGGATTTCAGACTCATCTAGAGGGATGCAGTTGTAACTCAGCTTGTGTAGATCATAGGTGACAGAGCTGAGCTTGCTCAGAATACCTGCACACACTCTCAACAGCCACTGTGATTATTTCACCCCAATGGCACCTTCCAGAGCCTCAGTGCGGACAAGTGAACACACTATCCTCTGAGTTGGGTGTCACTGAGGTGAAGAGCTATGGTTCTGTCATCAAATCAACTCAGACTGCCTGCCTGCATGTCTGCACTCCTGTTGTCTTATTCTGGTTTGGGACCCGAAGTCTAAAGATGTTACAAATGCGTGAGTACCAGTTGAGGTTTTGACTTGAAGTTAGATTTGTATGTGTGACTCTAGATCCTGCACACATAATACCTAGTACAAGATGCAAAATAGTGCAAAATACTCAGGTTCTATAGTGCCAAACATCCAGATGATAAGAGTTCACCTAAGTGACTCTGCATAATAAAAGATATCCAGATAAGATCTTGAGTCATACTGGACAACATATAGGCTTTTTGTCCCATTTACAGTAGGCACTATGTCCTTCAGTGCCCTTTAAGTGCACACTGAGTGCCACATTACACACACTGCATTGTAGTGATACACCCCAAGGATATGGAAGGGGGATCAGGGCCTCTCATGGTTTTCTGGTTCTTCAGCTAGAACAGTTAAACATGCTCATGATTTGTCATAAAGGCCCCTGTTCCACAGAAGTTCTTATTAAGCCCAAATCTGCTTGCCGAAGCATTTGCTTTTAATGAGGCATTTTCTGCATAAAAATACTAAAAATATTTTCCTACTTATTATAACATGTTTTGTGGCTCATTAAGTTGGATCTCCTTGCAGGGGAGGTGAGAAAGAAGAATTTTGAGCATTTACAGAAACAACATAAAAATAAAATCCTCTCTCATAATCTGCATAATTTTTAATAATGTCTAAATACCAAAGCAAGACTATAGGAAAAGTCTTAAAATAATGAATAGCAATGAGGGTGTGTCATTTATCTAAAAATTAGAAAAAGAAAAGATCCTAGATTACATTTACGTAAACATACAGTTTGCCCAACCCAAATAATACTTAGACTTTCTAAATAACTTGGAAAACTTTTGTTTCATTTGTTCAATTGAGTTTGAATTACCAAGTTCACTAGAAGATTTTTCACTTAAGTTATATTCCTTAGACCTGAATAGAACATGACTCTATGCATTCTGCTTACAAGGCTGTATATTGTTAAAAAAAAGAAATTGCAGACACAGGGATAGGAAATTTGTAGCCAAATTCCTGGATAGACAATACCTTAATTGGTAGCTCTCCTTTTATATATGAGACTTAGGGAAACCATCTATTCTTCCTCTAAAAATATTCATAATAAGATTCTTATGTAGTCTCCCACAACTGTAAAGGCTGTTAAACAGATGTTTGGTCATTACTGGCGTATTCTGTGACGCAAAACTGCCTTACTAGCTGTTATAATTTTGGACAAGTTCATCATTTCAGTGTTTCAGGGATAGGGGTAGATAATACCTCATAGATTTGGCACTAAGGATTAAATATACTAAAACATGTGAACAGTATCTGAGACATATTAAGCACTCTATAAGTATTAGGCCTAACTATGATGAAAATTATTATTTGCCATCCATGTATTTGTACCTGAGGTATTTGTAACATAATGATTAGATCATGGGTCTAATTGAATTTAAATACCAGATATTATGTAGCTCGGAAAAAGTTCTTGTTATCTTTCTGAGACTTGATTTCTTTATTTCTAAAATAGGGATAATAATTTTAACTTTTTGAGCATTGTTTGAAGATTTAATGATATAGGAGTTCAATTAAGTCATATGCATGTGAAAGTGCTCAGCACAATGCCTAAAATACCTGAATATCTGAATCTATATTCATAATCACTTACAAAAAACTCTTACCATCAAATGAAAAGCCTGTAATGTATACTCACATGTGCAACTAGAGCAAGTATAAATTGTTACACTCTCCCCAGAGCACAAAAATTTAAATATTCATACTCTTTGATTCAGCAATTCTACATCTAGAAATTTACTCCAAAGGAGTAATCATGACATAATTTTAAATTTTCAAGGAACATCTGGCAATCACTTCAAAGTAAGCTCCAAGCTCCTACAAGTAAGGAGAGGCAGTGGTTACTTCCTTGTCAATTAATTTATGTCAAAAGTTCTAGATATTAACAAAAACACAGAAAATCTTTCACATCTAAACATTTTAAAACCTGTTCATTTTTGGATGAAAAAAATATGAGTGTTGCTCATATTTCTTAAAAATAATGACAATAAAAATACCACTAACATACTCTATGGAGTACAATAAAATACTGATGAGAAAAATATACAACACTGAACAGTTTTATTTTATCAATAAGATTTTAAATGGAAGTGAAATTTGAAAAACTAAAAACAAGAAAAGAAAGCAAAAGTAAATACAGGGAAGGAAATAATGAGGTAAAAATAAAAATTAGTGAACTAGAGACTAGAACAGTAAACCTAATTGATTAAAACATGGCTAAGAAAAAGAGGGAAAACAGAATAAGCAGTTACAGGGGAAATTAATATTGAAACAAAAATTGTTTTATTTTATAAGAATTACTTTGTATGGAAATGAATTTGAAAATATAATTAAATAGATAACTTCCTAGAATTATGATTGTCAAAATTGACCTGTTTTAAAGTTAATAAGCTTAAGGAAACTAATTTCCATAGAAGAAACAGAAGTTATTAAGGAACCATGCAACCATGCCCAGATGCTATCTCAGAGGAATTGTATTAAACTTTAAAGTCCATATATTCCCAAGTGCTCTAGAAATTGTTTCATAGCATTGAAAACAAACTAAAATTTCCCTATATCTTTTATGAACGAAGTATAATATTTATTCCTAAACTTATTAAAGACAATCCATAGAAATTATAAGTGCATGCTAATGTTACTTATGATTATTGATTCAAAAACATGAAATTAAACACTAGCAAACAAAATAAATGCCACATTAAGGAATTAATATACCATGACTGGATAAAATGTATTCCAGGAATAGAATTTTGGTTCAATATTAGGCCATGTATTAATATAAATACTAAATTACTAGAAAACCTGTATGATTATCTCTGTGAACACTAGAAAAGCCTTAAATAAAATTCAATATCTTTTTTAAATAAAGATTCAAAAAAATAGTAATTGTCATATTTCATTAACATGATTATATGTATTTAATTAATCATATTTCATTAACATGATCATATATATGTATATAAATGTCTAAACACTAGCACTTAATGGGAACCAGTAGAAGCATTTCCACTAAAATCAGAAAGGTGAGAATACTCATTATCTGCTACTACTTAGCATTGTATTAGAAGTATTAATTGATGAATTGGGCAAGATAAATCAATTAGAGGCATAATAATTGGAAAAGAAGAAATAAATTTACATTTCTCTGAAGATAGTATATTACACCAGAAAAAATCATCAAGAATCAATCACAAAGCTAACTCAAGCAATGAAAGGATTAAGTAAGGCCAAAGGATACCAACACACAAAAGTCAATGCCTTTCATTTACCCAAAGGATACCCAATTAGAAGGCAAATGTTATACAAAGCCCTATTTACAGCAATAACAAAGAAGATTAAATACTTAGGAATTAATTTTCCAGAACTATGAAAAACCCATATAAGAAAAACCTTAAAGTACTTCCTAAAGACATAAAATTAAACTCTATCAAATAGAAAGACACTCACTGTTCTTGGAAAGAATGATTCAACATTAGAAATATATCAGTCCTAAGATCTTACATTTAACACAACTTCAATAAAAATACCAATAAGCTTTTTGTAAAACGAAGTTAGAATCATAATACTGAAGCTCTTATAGTATCCACTTACTTGCATTAAAAACTTCAGTCAATTCTGCAATAATGCAATGTGCCTATCTTAAAATCTCCACACTATGCAAAATTGTACAATAAAAACCAAAAGGCTTGAAGGAAAGCTGAGTTAGGAGCACAGTACTCAAAGACTTCTATCACACATACACACACTCACTTAGACACATACAGATAGGAACTATGATAAATGGTTAGGAAATACATAAATACTGCTATAAATTGGCGCTTTACCTAGAAAAAGTCTTGATTTTTTTTATGGAGTGGGCATGAGTAGGGCTTTAGCTTGTAAGTTATTGGGAAGGTGGAGAAGGAGAGTGATCTGAAACTGGAAGGAAGGTTGCAGCACCCCGTGCAGATGACCTTCTAACACTCAAGTTGAACTGGAATAGCTAGTAGACGTTTAGAGCGTATGTGTTTTTGTGTATTCTTACACAGCTCAGTTCAGGTGGGTGCAGTTTCCACATTTATCTAGTTTCTTGTGTGTATGAAATTGTGCATAAACAAATGCAAAATCTACATTATGTTTAAATCATTCTCTTAAGATATCAGTTGCACTGGAACAAAATCAAAATTTCAAAACAAGCATAGCAAAATTAGCTGTACAGGAAGGATAAATCAGAAACTAATGACATTGGTTTACCTGCAGTGGGTAGGTAGAGTAGAAAGAACAGATGAATGGGGAGGAAACAGTAGGGTTGAGGGGTCAATTATATTTCTGAGTATATTTTTGTGTAGCACAGGTTTTTAGAGCCCAACTAATGTTGCATATGCCCCCATAAATAAATAAGCAATGTCAATCAGAATGTGCGGAGAACCCAAGTGGAAAACAAATAGTAACAAATAAGCCTAACAAATGAGTAACATAACCACCCTGGAGGAGGTGGGGAAGGGAATAGCTAATTTTAATCATTTTGGAAAACAGTATTTTTGTTTTGTTTTGTTTTGTTTTAACCACCAATGCTTAATGATAGATCCATGAATATAATTTTAAATTAAATGATGAGTCACAACCATGGATTAAAACAGTTTGTTATAAAAGCAAAAAGGTAAAAGTCATAAATTTAGCAACTTTAAATATGAGAGTCAGCCTCTGAGCTAGCCAAAAGATGACTATTAAATAATTCTTACCCTTTATACAATTCTTATATTACATCACTTGGTCATAAAGTCAGAATGATACTTCAAAAACAATTCCTCATTCATTTATACTTAAATCATCCTTCCTGGACAGCCTCACCCCTGGTTCTCCACTTGTTCTCCACCACTTTGGAGTGGAATTCTTTAGCCATTCCCTTCCTTATGAATTTGGTGTATATTTTCCTGAAGTAACCAATGGAAAGATGGCCAAGGGCAAATGTGCAAATGAAGCGACTTATACAGACCGACTTCAAGATGTCAACTGCCTGAATCATGAGATCTAAATTTAGCTGAGATTGGCAAAAGAGCTGCTCTGATTTGCTCAAAGACCTTTCATTCCGCCACAGGTTGTGCCACCATTGCTAGATTCTGCATTTCTAAGGGATTGGCAGTGGCCTACCCAAGGTGTCCAGGTATCAGTGTAACCAGGCCCCTACTGCTACAATACACTCAATGCTTTGGGCCTACCTCTATCAAGAGCAGACTACAGCTCCCAGCATAGTCATTTGCCAAATGTAAAAGCTTTCAAGAGACTGAGGACAGTCTTTACATCTTGAACAGAATAAATTAGCACGTACTGAGCAGTAATCTCTACTTAGAAATGTGAAGTGAAAAACATTATAGTGTGGATGACACTGATGCAGAAACAGTGCTGCAGAGGGGTGAATGCAGGAGACTTTATAGGGTGCCCAGCCTCCTTGATTGAAAGAAAACACATGAGAAAGTTTCCAAGCATATTGTTAGAGTCACCATGGTGGTGATAGTGTTCCCAAGAAACCCTCAAACACATGGCTGCTTTCTGAAGAATCAACAGTGCCGTAGCAAGCCTTGCCACATAGGTGTACATGTGGTGATTTGGAGACCTAAGCTAGAGTGGCCTGTACAAACCACTTAGCACATTTGGCATGGCACCTCTCACCTTCTGAGATTCCCATCATATTGTCCTATGATGGTAGAATATAGTGCAGGGACCAAGAGATGGTTACATTCTTCTGAGAGAAGTATTGGCTCCTGAAAATGTCCCAGGGAGAAAACATCCCAGAGGCCCATTTGTGAGTGAAAGCAATAAAAACTATCAGACCACAGAACTTCCTCATCAAACTAGAAATATGTTTAACAAGCGTATCTTGGGGTGCCACATAGACTAGAGGGAGTTGTGAAGGCTAGTAAGAATCGGGGAGACTGAAAAAGCAAGGCAGAGTAGGTCAGGCAAAAGAGAGCAAAGAGCAAAGGACACATGGAAAGGGTTGAAGGAGATACTGAAACCTCGCTGGTGGAGAGGCAGCATGGTTATGATCCACACCAAGAGAAACAGTCTGGCTGACTGGCTCCTGGAGCGGCTCACCCTCACTTTCTCAGACCCATGGACATGTGACATTCAGCAGTAGAACAAGGGAGATGGTAATTGGAAATGGAGAACCAGTGAATGGCTAAAGACTGAATAGAGACTGGGAGTATCATTCTATAATGTTGCTTATACCAAAGAGCATATTACCACTAGCCAAATACCACAGTATTATTTTTTGCAACAATAATCATCAATGAATGTTAAAGTTACCTAAGTGAAAGTATGTTAAGAAAAAGCTGAATATGTGTGATAGTTCAAACAAATTTTTTTCTTTTTTATCAAAAATGAGATATTATAGTACCCATTGATCATTTTCTGTTATTTGGTTCAGAAAGCCCTGGAATTCTTTCACTATATGCATGGCCTTATACTATTGTGTTATGTTTGATATTATTGTAATTGAAACTATGCTCAACTATAGCAGAGTAAGAGATATGGTGTTAGATACTGTTGATATCCAGTTGACTTAATGTAAAGTACTGTGTTGCCTATGTTGTCCTGTTCTGATCTGCTCTGTACTGCCCCCTTTTGTTTTATTCTCTTTTAAATAAAAAAAATTATTAATTTACAATGAACAGTACCATAACATCTCCAAGAACTGCATAGGTATATGTGAAAATCAATCTTAGAAATATTTTAGAAAAAAATAAATTTTCACCTGGAAGAGAAAAAAAAAAGAAAGAAAAAGCATGTTTGCATAGTGGTAAAATTTCTCCCCCAAATTGTTAATTATAAAGAGAAAATAGTAATTTTGGCTACAGAAACCTGACAGATATCATCTTAACCACATTGTCGAAATTAATCTCTAATTGAAGCCCAAATTGAAGGAAGTTCCATAAAATAATCAATAGTACTGTTTAAAAATATCAAGGTCACAGAAGACAAAAACTGAGAAACCATCAAAAATGGAAGAAAACAAAAGAGATTTGACAACTACATGCAATTGGTGATCCCAGATTGAACTCTAGATGAGAAAAAGGAAGTCAGTGGGAAAATTGGCAAAATTCACAGATGGTTTAGTTCAGTTGGTAGCATTTATCAATATTAGTTTTCTGGCAATGTAAGATATTAACATTAGGACAAATGTGTGGGAGCTCTCTGCTGTTTTTTCAACTTTTCTGTAAATACCTTTATAGTATCATAATCTGTTTTATGAGCTTCTTTCTAAAACTGGTTTGGTTCATCAGAATGAAGTCCTAACCTCATCTTAGCTATTTGTCTTTATCTCATATATCTTGTTTCTTTGAACCAGTTAAGAATAATTCTGTGGTATGAAGATCTCTGACAGACAGATTCTTCCCTAATCCCAAACCTTCCATTTCTTTATTCTGACTAAAGAAATAAATTTGAATCTTTAGTTTGACTCTCCAGATTTTCTACAATCCTAGAAAATCAGTTCTTGATGTAATTTCCAGATGAATTTCCCACAAATCCTTTGCCTAGACCCTAGGCCTCGGCCAAACCAAACTACACTTGCTTCTCCAGAAAATACCTTGCACTTGTAAAACAGTATCTCCTCCTGGCATGTCCTGTATGTCATTGCAGCTTCTCATTTATTCTTTCATTTTGAAAAAAACAAATAGCTGGGATCGGGGGTTGGGGTTCTGCTAACAAAAGGAAAATAAAGGGTCGCACACACCCAGGGTCAGTAAAATGGCTGCCGCCCAGCCAGCCTAAGCAAGTAGCTTTTCTTGAGATAAAGAACAAAGAAACTCAAGTTGCACATGCTTACATTATATAACTTGTTTGTTTCTTGTCCTTCCAGGACCTCATGTTTTTACCATGGGGTGGGGCAAGGTCTATACTTTTTCCCATGACATTGTCGACTGGATGTTTGTGGGACAAAATGGAGTAAGTGTGGTCTCTCTACAATCAGGGATATAGATCAGCAGCACAGTGTGCCTACATAGCAAGCATAAGGTCCTGAGTTCGATTCCCAGTACCAAAAAAAAAAAAAACCTAGCTGAATATATACTATTCATGAGTTCTGGAAGGATATCTAAATGAATAGGACATAATCCTTGCCATTCAATACAATTATATTGTATTAACAATAAAGTGTTAATACTTTAACTGGTGTATGATGTATGGTGTATGGTATATGGGGTAGGTGGGCTGGTGGTATTAAATGTCATGAAAAAGCCTTTAAGAAAGCCTTAGAGGAGAGAGTAGAATTTTGATGTGAATACTGAGAAGAAAAGAACTTTAGCTGAGGAAATCCCAGAAGCAAGATACATTTCAATACTTTTTGGCTAGTGCATCTGATGAGAGAATGGAGGGTACTGGCTGTAATGCTTCAACTGACCAGATTTGGAAGGATTTTGAGTGTCAGATTAAAACTTTTGGATTTTTGAGCAAGCCTACCAAATTATTGAAGTGTTTTGATCAGATAAATAACAATGATCAGAAGAGCCTGTGCTTTATGAAAATAGAGTGTGTAGGATCAATATCCTTGGTTTTCAGGGGTTCGTTTTTGATGTAGGAGAGAAAAAGTTGTTAGTCTCAAAGAGATTGCAGGAGCTATGGTGATATCTATTACATCTCCCATTTTACTTATCTGCTTGGCCTTTGAAGAAGATAGATGATTCTAGCCGGGTGTGGTGGCATGTACCTGTAATCCCAGCTGGGAGGCTGAGGCGGGAAGATCATTGCAAGTTCGAGGCCAGTCTGGGCTACAAAGTGAGCAACAGGCCAGCCTGAACTGCATAGCAAGACCCTGTCTCGAGAAAAGAAAAAAGATAAATAGTTCTTACAGACTGGCTGAAAATAGCTGGTGGCTTTAGCTCTGACTCCTGTTTTGATGTCTCGATTTTCTTGGAGGAAATCAGCACAGCACCTGGTATATGGAATAATATGGATATTAACCACGGCACTTTCTTTTTCCTTCTATAACAATTTTCAAGGGACACCAGAAGCAGTTTGTTTTTGAGACCATGCTAGCTCTTCTCCCCGGCAAACATAAGCTGCAGAGATCATTATCATGTTGACAGCCCACAGCACATCACACTGGATCACATTTTCCTGATGGGACTCAGGAAACAGAAATAACAAGGAATTTAGATGACTTGGACACAGCACGCCAGAAGGCAAAAGCCTTGTACTATATGTTTTATCAGTCAGGGTTCAGTCAGGAAAATAAACCACACTGTTATTTTAGCAGAGAGAATTTGACATAGAGATTATTATAAGACTGACAAGGCAAATGGGAAACTGAGATGATATGTAGTATAATAGATAGTAGTGGCAGTAAGCAGCCAATGCTTTTAGAGTTGGAGGAACAGAAAGAAGGGGTGGGAGCTATTAGAGCAGCCATCCCGTACTAGAACCCAGACTTCTGAAGAAAGCCATAGCTGGCTGGAACTTGTGCTTCACGAGCTCCAAAGCTCTGAAGCCCCAGAGGAAGTGGAAACCAGACCTCCAAGTAGGGGATGCTGCCAATCTTAGGCCCTAAGTAGTGGTGTTAATGCAGCAGGGCTCAGAAGATGAACCATGCAGGCCTAGCAGACCTTTGAGTAGGGGCACTGGATGCCTGTCTCTGACTAGCATGAACACAAGGTGACGCTGGTTGTGGGCATGGGAAATACAGAAGACAAGTGAAACCAACTGCCACGGATGGGGCAAAGGGCCATTGCTGGAGTGATGCTAGCAGGAATCACAAGAGTGTGGAAGCCCCTTCCTCCTCTTCCAGCCTTCTAATCTCCTCTTGTACAGAGGTCAGAGCTCAGTAGGGAGCAGCTGGCAAGGAAAAAGTGTTTGGAAAGTCTCAGCATCACAGCAGAGTAAAGAAGGTAAGTTTGGAGTTCACAGACCAGTTTCAAAACCAGTACAATAGGTAATGTAACCATTAGCCAATGAGTCTGCTTCATATTAAAATATCGTGAGAAATAAAGAAAAGTCCTTGCTGCAGAATTTAGTTTTGAAATTCTTTCTTTCCCTTTTGAGTATTATTCTGGCTATAGAACAGTCGATAAAATTACTTGCCTATATACATCATTATACAATATTCTCAGACTGACATTCTCTTGTATGCCCAACAATTTTTCACAGTTCAAAATACAGACAGACAATGGCATACTACTCACAATAAAAAGGAATGAATTATTGATGTACACAACTTGGATAGATCTCAAAGGCATTATTCTGGGTGAGAGGAAGGTCATATACTGCATGATTCCATTCGTATAAAACAAAAAGACAAAACCAGAGTGATGGAGAACAGATAACTGGCTGCCAGGGTTAGGAGTGGGTGGTGGTTGTGACTATAAAAGAATAGCATGGGGAAGTTTTGGCGGAAAGAGAATAGTTCATTATCCTGATTGTGGTAGTGGTTACATGAGTCCAAGCATATAATAACATTCATAGGGTATTCAAAGTAAAGGGAAAGGAAAAATAAGAAAGGGAAAAAAGGTATATACCTTGCATGTAAGAAAATCTTACCTGTTTTTACTTTTAAAAAGTTGACTGTTGTGAGGTCAAATAGTCAAGTATGACCCTTGTGAGATTTTGCCACATCTGGCATGAGTTACCAGTGCAAAGCTCCCTTGGGATTGGAACTGAAGGGGTAACATCTCCCTGCCTCTGGGCTTTTCTGTTGACTCACACTGCTGGCTCAGCTCATCTGATTTGGGTGAGGGTGTTTGTGCTGTTGGTAGCAGTTCAAAGACTCTTTCTTCCCAGCACTTCAAAGCCTGGCCTGCCTTTGCCTCACTCATGTCTTTTATTTGGTACCAGCAACCTTTGAGGATTGATGGCACTGAGTGGTCCTTGGCAGTAGCTCCACTCATTAGGAAAGCTAGCCACACAGGATGAATAAGATACTCGCTAGCATCAGCCTCACAATGATTATGGCACAGTGGGCCACGGTTTGTTCTTCTTGACAGTAAAGAGCAATTCCTGTGGATAAAAGACTGAGCTGACCAGTCAGCACAAAGTGTTTTCCATCCTGGACTCACTATAACCCTCTTTCCTATTCATGTGGGGACTACTTTCTGCAAATGCCTCCAAATATAATTTTGTTATATTTTGTGTGTTTAAAATGCTTCATTAATAAGACGTAGTTAAACACTCTAGAACTTTTAAGTATGTAAAATTGTTTCATATTCTGTTATCCTAAGAATTTTGGTTCCATTTCAGTTGAGATCAAAATGAGAAAGATATGTTTTATAATTACACACTTTCTTCAGGAAGCCTCTCTTTGGGTGAAAACTGTACCCTTGACATTGTCATTCAAGCTTTGTCACTAGGAGAAATTTTCACAACACAATGGAATTCAAAAGTAAACAAGCATGTGCTCTTTGCGCTTGACTTCTTTAGATCCACAGACTTTTTTGAGAATGATGTTGCATCAATTGATGGTGTGTTCTTTTTTATTACTGCGTAGTATTCCATTGTGCAAATTCAGGATTTTATAATCTGTTTCTCATTCTGCTGTTAGCAGATACCTTGATTAATTCTAGGTATGGGGTTTTGTTTGTTTGAATTACAAATATTTTATGCAAGACATTTTGTGAATATATTCTTTTTTTCTTTTCCATACTAAGTGAATTCAAGGTTAGATGTATGTTTATTACATAACTATAGTCTTCAAAGGGACTATACCATTTTATAATCCTGTCAGTGATTTATGACAGTTCCAATTATTCCACATCTTTTCCAGTACTAGGCATTATTAATCTTTTTTAGTTTAGATTCTGTAGTATGCAAGAGTGTAGCATTATAGTTTTAATTCAAATTTCCCAATAAATAATGATGTTGTGCAATTTTGAATATGCTTATTCACATGCACACGTGTGTGTGTATTTTGACCTATATTTACTTTTTTCAAAGTGCCATTCAAGAGAATCAAAGGAGTGATGTAGTTATAGGAGTGTATTTGGCAAGGAAAAGGAATAAAAATATGATTTGTGAAAGCAGACTTATCAATGATAAGGAGATGTTTCCTAAGCCTCAGTATTTACACTTTTGGGTGTTTAAAACAGATGGCAATGCATGAAATAGTCAAAAAAATAATTCAGCAGACACCTGTTCCTAAATATCTCCTTCTCTAGTACACAACCATTGTCTAGAATGTTTAGTCCCTGAGTTTTCCATGAGGAATTCTCAGCATCTTCTCAGCATGTACACAGGTACATTTGGGGGGGGGGTCTTGCTTCACGGAAGTGCAGTGTGAAGGGTTTGAGCACTTGGCATTAGGAATGGCAGTGTTAGTCAGCGGTGTTACATTTAGGCCCTTTGGAGAAACCGAAGGCCCTGACACCCTTGGAGAGAGAGTAGTGACAAAGGACAAACCTGGAAATGGAAGAAAGGCTTAGGACAGCAAGAATGCCATATGTCCCCCAAACTTCTACCTACCTCCTCATTTTGCTTTGCTATGGTTGTTTGCCTGATGAATGTTGGAGATAAAAAGGGAAGAAAGAAGCCCAGGATGAATTAAAAATGGTGTTATTAAACATGTCTAGAAGTGGGAGCACAGTGCCAGCCAAAGGGAGACTTCAAGATAATCTTAAGGAAATAAAAGTGCTATGTGATTGTAGCAACAAGAGTGACGTGTGAAGCAGGGATTGCCAGACATTTTTAATCCTTTGAGAAAGATCAAAGCAGTTCACATTTGTGTACAACACATCCACACACACTCCTGCGCAAAAGTATCTGAGGCAGATGGGGGATTTTCCATCTCACAGATGGGCCACACTGCACACACAGATGCAGGGACTTGATCTAAAGACGAGTAAGCCCTATAGTAAAGTAACACCAAGAGCACTAAGTACCACCTCACTAGAAACCCAGTGTGTTTTTCAATGGACACCTTTGCTCTAAGGTTTTATTTTTGTATTCAAATGTACTACAACACCCAGTCTCCAATAAATATTTCTCATGTTTAAGACAGCATGATAGTAATAAATCAACTCTGAAAGTTGACTGCTATTAATGCCATGTGGTATCAGTTAGATCACAAACCAAAGCCAATTTTTCAAAACATTTCCTGCTGGAATACCCACAACATTTTAACAGATGTCTTTTGGAAAGTTTTAACGCAAAGTAAACCCCCATCAACATATAAAATGAAACCTAAAAGAAAGTGAAATATAGAGTGAAGGAATTATTTTTTTCTTCTGGCATTAAAAGACAGATTGGGGGAAATCTTGAAATCTTGAAATCTTGAAATAAATACTTGTTCATATCCACAAAAGTGGAGAAATGAACTTTTCTCAGATACACACCAGAAGAAAGATTGGGTTTTAAAAGTATTCTTTCAGCATTCGCCAATGAAATTTCTTTAACTACTTTTGAGTATAGTATTTGTTATTTTTTGTTCTGAACACTGCCCTTGTATCACTCTGATTTTTGTTGAAACTATCTCAGGAGTAGCTATGCAAATGATTTCAGGGCCTGATGGAGCCCGCAGGAGCAGAAATGGAACGAAGGTATCAAACAAATACCCTTTGTGGGTTACAAGATAGCCACGACTGGTACTGGCTGGTTCTAAAATTTTGAAGTCTGAGACCCCTCAAAATCAGTGATAAAGGGCCAGAATGGAAGCCTGGCAATGGAGGGAAAAGTATTCCCTTTTTTTCATTTTTCAACAACATTTGATAGTGCAGAATATCTTGATAGTGCAGAAAAAGTTGAAACAATTATAATGAACACATATATACTTTGGGGGAGAAATTATTATTATTTTGAATCTGAGAGTTTCCACCAGGGATGATTTCGACCCTAATCTAAGAAGTGCTCATGAATAAATGAATGAGTGATCTGTTAGTACTCTTCCCACACATTTATTATGGAGCGTTTACTGCCACTCCTGCAATGAGTGACAATTCCAGAATCAAGAGTCCCTGTACATCCACTTCTATTATCTATTGTCATGGGTGCCTCTTGTTCATGTTGTCTGATCTCCTCCTATGCTTTGTTACCTTGGACTTTTTGCTAGAAGTTGTACTGAAAAACTGTATGTGAGTAGAAATCATTTCTTTAGGAGGGGTTTTTGTTTGCTTACACCAGGTATATGGGTGCTGCTAGCAGTACAGCAAATATTTATGGAGCACCATTGAAGCTGTAGAAATACAGCTATGAACAAGTCTTTCTCTGAATAAGCAATGAGATCCACTTAAGTAGAGCTATGAAAGAATAACTTAATTCATACAAATTTGATCAGAATCCAACTTTTCTGAACTTCAACCATCAGCACCCATAAATGGGTGGCATGCTGGGCCCCAAAGAGATACCCCAAGGGTAACATTTTTGCAATTTCATTTCTTAGAAAACTTCAGAAAAAATTCTGTGAACTAATATTGCATTCATCATATAAAACCTAATCAGAAATAATCAGAACAATTTTACTTACTTTGACTAAACACCAGGAAAGAGGACACTTTCATATACTGCACCAAAGGAGTTACTAATTCATGGAAAAAAGAAAACCATAGCCCATTTTAATATAATAAGCATAAATACTCTAAATCTGTAGATCATCTGCAGGAACTTGAATGATTGTGTCTAGGTGGAAGAAGCAAAGAGCGCAACCCTTCCACATCCAAGTTCCTATACTCAGTTTTGGTCCTCATGGGCTAGAGTTTGGAGCTACTATCAAAATATTAGAGAGGCCCATTAGCTGATGAATAATCAGCTGTAGGGTGTAACCCAAGGAGGCCTTGACTCAGTGACCCAAAATCAGTCTGTCCTAACTCTCTGGACTTGGTCACAACCATCCTCCGTCACTGCAACATATTACTTTTTGCTTATTTAATTGGGTGAGTAGTTTTCTTGAACAGAAAAAAAAGAAACACTAGTCACTCCTCACTCCTGGAAAAGCAATACTCAATAGGAGAGTTGATTTAAGAGATTTATGATCAACTACCAAAATTCACATATTGATATTCATATCATGTATGTGTTTTCTGACCTGCAGTTTCCTACTGTGTAATTTTTTTGAAAATCTTTTAATGAGGCACCAAAGCCTTTGGTTTCTTTGAAGCAGGTGCCCTTTCCATGAAAGCTTTGTTTGCACAATCCCTTTTGCCTCCCGATTTTCTCTGTACATACCACAGTGTCTTTTGTAAGGCCTTCACATCATTATCTGTGGTTGATTATTAGGAAAGAAACAAGTTAGTGTCTGAACTCAGGCTACATTGACCATATCTGTCAAAGCGGCTGCTTTTAGCGAGTAAGCCATAGACTCTACAGAATTGTTAGACTTAATAATATCTGGGTCAAAGTTAATTGAGCATGAGGAGAAGAAATCTGCTCTGCTTAAAAATTCATGTGCAACCTTGTCAGTTAAAATCTAGAAACTTAGACCTTGAGTGCCACTCCCTCCAAATGCATGTCTGCTATAGGCTAAAGAATGACTGGACAGCTGAGCATGGTGGCACACACCTGTCATTCCAACACTCTAGGAGACTGCACAGGAGGACCCCAAGTTCAAGCCCATCCTAAGCAACTTAGTGAGATCGTGTCTCAAAATTGAAAAAGTGGGTGATGGTGCTGCTAAGGATCTAACTTAGTCCAAAGGCCCTGGGTCAGTCACCAGTACCAGAAGAAAAAATGAATAACTAGGCTCAGCAACCATCTATTCTGAGCCTCTGATGGAACCAAAGGTTTCTTGTGGCCTCCCCTCTTTGTTTTTACCCATTTTCAGTAAGAGAGTAATTCTCTTGGATTCTGTGGCATCTGCTTCCTCCTGAGACCTTGAACATGTCTCTTACTTTATGGAGTTTCTCATCACTGTTAAAACACAGAGAGCTGGTATCATTCAAGTGCACACACATCCTGGTGAGCTTTTACCATTGGAGAGGCACTTTGCTGGATGAAGGACTGAAAGGAAAAATTAAATATTGCAGTTTACCCCTAGGAATTTACAATCTAATAGATATATGTAGAGATAATTCATGTCACAATGAAAGCAAGTTATAAGTTAGGTGCTATAGCAGAGGCCCAACTGAATCTAAAGGTGATGTGGTTTAATGTTCCAAAGGGTTTCAGTGTTGCTGGGTGTGATGGTGCCTGTAATCCAAGATACTAGGAGAAGCTGAGGCAGGAGGATCCCAAGTTTGAGGCCAACTTGAACAATTTAGTGAGTCCTTGTCTCAAAACAAACCTTTAGAAAAGGACTGAAGATGTAGCTCCGTGGTACAGCCCTTGCCTTGCATGCATGAGGCCCTGGGTTCATTCTCCAGTACCCCCACCTCCTGAAAAAAGTTTCAATATCTTTTTCATTAGATCCTGAAAAGAAGACACTGGTTACCAGATTATTGTACAAGCAAGACTTGCTATTGAATTTCCTGACCCAGTACAAAATGAAAATGCAGTGTTTCTTACTTGAAAATTAAGAATTTCAAGAATCTCAAGACAGTGACTGTGTAGCATTAAAGGAAGTGTGGGGGACCCATGGGACTGCATAGGAGACACACTTACGGGACCACTGCAGTCTTCAAAGGTAGTCTATCAGGGGCTACATTTTGAACAGACTAGCAGAGGAAATTATACATGAGAAATTTTCTTCCACATAGTTCATAGGAAAATAAAATCATGGTAAGGAAAGAAAATAACTCAGTCTTTCCCAATTAGCAAATGGGGTTGAGATCTAAAGGATGGAAAAGTTAGGATTTATGAAGACATTTTCACAGATATTTCACAGCTATGGGGTAAAGATAATAATAATAGTTGTAGTAGTGGCCAACACTAACAAATAGAGCTTATTGGGTGCCAAAATTCTTCTAAATATATTATATACATTCACTCATTTAGTCCTCAAAATAGCCCTGAAGGGTAGATGACATTATTTTCCTATGTTACTCCAGATGAGGAAGCACAAAAACTGAGCCCGGTAGCCAGAATTTGAACTCAGGCAGTGTAGCTCCAGAGCCTGCTCTTAGGTACTATTCATGCTCCCTTTCAAAACTAAGGCTCATTTAGAAGAAAGCAGGTACCTCCGTATATTCATTGATTACTATCATAGATTTGGCCTAGCCAGGGTATACTGTGTGTACATTTTTAATGTTTTCTTCTTTTGCATTTCATGTTCATAGTTTAACAGCACCCGTTCGCCCTCCCCCACTGAGTGTTGCCACATGGCCCCATGGAGTAGAAAGGTATTGCTTCTGAGAACATTCCTTCACAGCCCTCTCCTGCTCTCTCCACACACTCTCCCTCCTTCTCTCCTTTAATTTTGTTGCAAATGCTCTTGTTTCTAACTAACAGTTGTTCTTTTTCGATCAATTGAAAGAGAGGCATTTTCCTAACTTGAATTAAATAAAACATAATTTAGATACCCATGCTATTGGCCATTTTCCCCACTTACTGGCTCCTCCCCGCAGGTGCAGTTTGTGGCTCTGTTCAACACAGGTATCACCTGTCACTATTCCTGGACTTTGTAGTTCCAAGGAAAGACATTCTAATTTGCCCTATATTTATCAAAATTCTAAAGGTTCAGCTTTTGAAATTAAAAAAAATACAGAAAGAAAAAACAGGACAAAAAGATTCTCTGGCAACCAGTTAGACCTGTCACCATTAAATAAAAAATGCTTTTGGTTGCTGGTCAGAACCTGCAGTCAGGTCACTGTCCTTTAGTCTTTTCCTAGTCCATTGCTATTCAAGGAAGTAATCGCCTACAAAATGAGGCCTCTGGTGGTAGGGGTTTCTCTCTAGCTCTGTTCTTGCTCCAGCACTGGCATGCTAGTTCTCTCTCTCTCTCTCTCTCTCTCTCTCTCTCTCTCTGCATGCACCAAACTTTTTTTTTCTTTTTGGAAGTTACCTAGGAAACAGTCTTTTGTGTTCGAACTTTATTTGAGCTATTCGCTTCACTGGGAATCTGCACAAAAGCTGAAGAGAGAAAGAAGGTTGCAATATTTTACTAAAGTGTTCATGGCGAACACATCTTTCCCAAGGGGGGGAAATCATATCCTCATATCCTGTTGGGTGTGTTGGGGGGCTTTGCAGACACCTCTGTTAAGGTAAGTAAATACTGGGGATTATTTTAAACAAGTGGCTCTGAAATCTACTCTTTAAGGGGGCTTGAGAACAGTTCATTGGACAATACAGGAATTCCTGAGTCAACAGTTTCTAACTGTGAGGATGAAAATTATTTTTAATAATCCTTATTTTAATATATTAGAATATTATTGAAACCTCACTGGAATAAGAGGAAAAATATTTATTTTATATAGATACCCATCTTTCTTCAAAACTGTATCAAAAAATAAAACTAGGCTCAGTGGTAAAAACTGGGTCTTTTAATGATCTGGTTTAGAAACCCAACCCTGAAATCCTAACTGTGACGGTGTCTTTTTAATAATTTGGGCTAGGTGTCCAACCCTAGTATAAAAGTTAGACAATATTAATATTTATCAAAGGTTTGGATGGAAAATTTTCGAATGTCATATAGAAATAAAAGCCTCTACACAGCTGGAAGAAAAGTTTTGCATCACAAAGCTAAGACAGAATAAACTAGGACTGCTTTAACCTTCTAAATTCGAAAAAGAAACAGGCTTGAGTCATTTCCCCAGTAATAACATTTATATTTCCCAGTATAGTTGGAAGGGTGCTGCTCAGTTTTGTTTTTCCATGTGCATACAATGTTGATGAAACTGAGTTCTTAAAATGTAGTTTCCAAAACTCATCCTCCTGCAGTAAAAGTAACTCTGTCTTTTAATAGCCTCCTTCATTAGGCTAGCGTGGCCTTCAGTTGGCTAGTTGGATTCTGGAATGTCTCCTGACTCCAGGTTTTCGGGCACATTTTCTGAGCTTTTTCATCAGGCATCTGACTCACTTCCTCCTTTCATCCTACACATCTAAATCTCCTAGGATTTTTGATAGGAACTTATGGTGAAATAAAGAGCCAAAAAGCAAATCCACCTTTCACTGGATTAGAGATGAGCAGTTTTCTCCAGTTAGAAGTTCGGGGATTTCTGATTACCTTGTCTTTCTTCCCAATTCTATTTCACATGGAAAGCATGTTTATCTGACCCATTTTTCTCTTTTGTGTGGCTTGACTATTGACATAATACTTTCAAATAGTTGTGCATACTAACTATTTCTAGGAATTCTTCCTGTGTCCTAAAAGCTTACTTTTGACTTCCTTTTTTCTTATCTATATTATGACATTCTTTCTTTGTGTGCTTATGTACAAGCTATAATGGTTGAATCTCGGTGTACTTTGTTTGCAGTCCCACCCCCCAGAGGATGAAGAGACAGATGTCATGTTAGGGCAGAGGCCAAAAAACCCAATACACAATATCCCCTCTACACTGGACAAGCAGACCAACTGGAGCAAAGCACTACCTCTTCCAACGCCGGAGGAGAAGATGAAACAAGATGCCCAAGTGATTTCTTCTTGCATTATTCCCATCAATGTCACTGGTATCGTTCTATTTTCTGGTTTTTTGTTCCTGTTTTTCCCCCCTTAGGGGCAGTTGCGTGAGAATATGCTATGTATTAAATACATCCAAACCCTGTGCTGTTGGGCCTACCACTTAAAAATACCATTTTGTAAACAAGTAGTATCTTTTTCATCAGAATACAACCCTAAAGATGTACAATATGCTTTTGTCAAGGTTTGGACATCAATTTGCATATGTTCTGGTGGCCCACTTGTTATGTAAATGACAGAGAGTTTCTTTTTTGAAAAAAAGATCACCAAATAGTTCTTTGGCCATGGCTTACTGAACTAATGGAGAAGGTGACAGTGATTAATCAGATGATAATGGTGTTTTTGCAAGAAAGAAAACAGCAAAGCCCAGCTTTCTAAAACCATAATTAAGGACCTATTACCCAATTTGAAAATTTGTTTTTATGTTTCCTTGGATGAAGGTTGGCTTTTTTCAAAGGATCAGTTAGGCTTCTGTATTGATTTTAGAGATTTTGACCTAAAAATATGAATACCTAGATGAAGAGCAAATTCGATTTTAAAACCAGCAAGCCTATCTTGCTTTCATGCTCTACTTTCCTCCTCCTGGGTATGGAGAATTTGAAGCGAGTGTAGGTAGTAACGATCCTAACTGTACCTTTCTTCAAAGTTTATTGGCAGCAATTATAAATTCCAGAACTGGATTTGGTGACCTTAGCTATATGCCAAATAATGTTATAAATGTTACGATTTTCGAAGACAGAAATTAAATGGTCTGTTCATTGGACTTTCTTTAAACATCTCTAGTAGTTATACTTTAACTTACTTGTATGTTGAAAATTTCATAGCAGCCATATTATGACTGATTTTCATCTTGGTACTATGTGACTAAAGGTTGCATGTCCATTGAGATGCATTTTGGACATAATTATTGTTAACCCCACTCAAATTTCTCTCACACAGAGTGGGAGCAAAGGGACCAGTATCTGGGACAGATATTATTTCCCTATTTGAAATACTAAAATAATAAAAAGAAGTTCTAGTTGATTGGCTGGTCATGAGGTGGGAGTTAATTTGCCCAATGACCTACTCAACTTGTAGGACAAATTATTCTAAAGATGTGCATTTATCTGATCTCTGTAATCTTAATGGGATATATTAGAGGAGTTCAGCTGCCAAAATGGAATATTTTGGCACCCTCTTAGTTTTCAGTTCTGGAAACATCTGATTATTAGCAGCACCTGCTTCCTTCCTGGCACTGTAAGTAAAATCTTGTTTTCAAGTCTAGTACTATGATTATGGGCCATCATCTTGTGATGAAGAAAAAGAGAAGATCTTTTCTTCTGCTTTGTTTCAGAAACTCTTAGACTGAGGCCTAGGTTAGATATTGATTTTAAGATCTTTAACAAGAATAATGTTATTGATGTCCATATAAAACAGTGTCTGTGTCTGTATACCACATATTCTACAATCATTAAGATTAGAATGAAATTTTAAATTTTTAGTGGGAACTAAGAAAGGAGAATTCCACTAGTATGAAGTTTGTGATAATATTGCAATTATTCGTGTGATACAGAGTTTTCAAAGCAAATTCTAGAACATGGTAGCACTGTGACATTAAGCAGAACTCAACTGCTTCGTTGTGTGGCTGAACCAAGATTTTATATGCCACTCAGCCTCATGCTTAACAATTAAGTGATGAGGCGATCAAATTCTAAAACATAACCTTATGGCTCCTGGAGACGCAGCTCACTCTGAAAAATAGAAGACTTTCCTGTGTCTAATACAGTTTGAATTCTATACCTCCTTCCTTGTCACTCTAGTTTTGATAGGACTGCATGTAGTGTTGATGATGTGATTATATATAGACAGTAAAACTAAAGAGCAACATGGTTGGCCCCTCATACTTATGAAAACAAACAAATGGGGTAACCCGGAGAACTCCAGCTTTACAACTTGCACAGAAGAGACTCCACTTAAGCCCAGATCTGGCACCTGCCCTAAGTCTTTATTTCACACTGGTAGGACAGCTGGTGCCAAACCAAAACACATCCAATTTAACTAATACAAGAAAGTAGACAAAGTTACATGATAATTTAAAAAACAAATCCCTGGACTGTTGTGTTTCCTCACAGCAGTGTGTGTGTGTGTGTGCGCGCGCGTGCACACACACACACAAATTCAAGAGAAAGGTCTGGGCATCAGAGGTGGAGAGGAAAAAAACTCACAAAGGCACTTTTAATGAAGAAATGGGTCAGAATATGTTAGCTGAACTTATTCAGGTTAACATCTTGGCAACCGATCTACTATGCAAAGGTTTCAGTTTCAGAGAGCCCAGAAATAGATCAGTAAATAGTAGCAACTAAAGGTTATAAATCCTTAAGGAGCCATTTCTGTGTGAAATTGACTTTCTGATGTCCTTTTCTCTCTCTTTCTTTTGGTTTCCTCTTTAGCTTGTTACCTTAGGCAGTCCAGGCTGTTGTGGAGTGCTGCATTTAGAAGTAAAGCTTAATGTACTGCAGCATAATTTAAACACAAGCTGAATAAGGGCTCCCTTATATTTGCTCACAGGCTTAATCCAAACTCTTCCTTCACTTCCAATCAATAAATATCACTGTGTTCCAAGCAAACAAAAATTTGTTTGCCATTTCTAAAGACTAATGAGACCTGTTTTGTGGGTTGCAGGAGTTGGTTTTGACAGAGAGGCTAGTATACGCTGCTCTCTTGTTCATTCACAATCCGTACTCCAGCGGAGACGAAAATTGAGGAGGAGGAAAACCATCTCTGGTATCCCCCGAAGAGTTCAACAAGAAATAGGTGTGGTATCCAAAAATGCTAATGGTTTTGGCCTTAAAATGGTTGCATCCTTAAAAATACTAAATGTTTGAATTGGTAGAAGTTTTGAAATGATGAATGTTTGTTTTCTATTCAGCAAGCCACGTAGAATTACTTTTAAACTCTCTGTTCTTGACTGGGGGTTTAACCTGATAGATTCAGGCATGTACATTCAGGCACTGTGGCTGAAATATAGTATTTTATTAATTTTTAAAAGTTTTATTAAGGCATGAATTGTGAACAAAAAGTAAAACAAGAGTCAATGCAAGATTTTTTGGAAAACTTTAACTTCATTTGAAGAGAGACACACTTTGATGGCATTAATTATTTTAAAAGGTAAATTTTAGGCAAATGCAAAAATTGACTATTGGAAATATGTCCTTGTTGAATTTTTAAATTTTTTTTCCTGTTCAATGTGGTTAGAATATCCCTGCTTGTAATTTTTAAAAAATTATTATTGTAGCATTCTTATAAATTAGATTTCTTTTTCTTGTAATAGAGTTTATGGTTTCATTTCATTTAATTTCTGTTACAAAATGTAGATTTAAAATAGTGGGCAAAAAGAGAAAATGTGCTTTAGTTTTAAAAAGTGCTCACTTTTGGAAGCAAATTAATGTGACAATAAAAATGTATAAGCACATCTTCTCTTAGTATATCTATATCTATATCTATATCTATATCTATATCTATATCTATACCTATATCTATATCTATATCTTATATCTATAGATAGATATGTGTATGTGTGTAAATATGCATACATGGAGACTAAGAGACAGAGAGAGAACCACAGAAGCAGAAAGCATGTTTACTTTTTCCTAATTTCATGTATTAATTGTTTTCTGTGAGAGAAAGCTCTAACATGCCTGCATACACATTTGCAGATGACTTTCAAAATGTCTGTCAGACTGCTGCTGTATGAAATGTCTCACTGTGCTTTCCATGTGCCTTAGATTCTGACGAATCACCAGTGGCCAGGGAAAGGAATGTGATTGTGCACACAAACCCAGACCCCTCCAACACTGTCAACAGGAGGTCTGGAACCAGGGACTCTGAGTGCCAAACCGAGGATATTCTGATTGCTGCCCCATCCAGAAGGAGAATCAGAGCTCAAAGGGGTCAGAGCATTGCAGCTTCCCTTTCTCATTCTGCCGGCAACATTTCTGCGCTGGCAGACAAAGGTGACACCATGTTTACGCCTACAGTGAGCAGTCGCACAAGATCTCGCAGCCTTCCTCGGGAGGGTAACAGAGGTGGAGATGCTGAGCCCAAAGTTGGTGCTAAACCTTCAACATTTGAAGAGGGGGAGCCTTTCATGCATGACCACGAAAGAGTCCCCAATGACTGCAGTGAGACTCCGAGCAGCCCTAGTGCACAGGAACACCAGCCTGTTTTGGGCCTGGCCTGTTCTCAACATCTTCACAGCCCCCAGCACAAGTTAAGTGAAAGAGGGCGGTCACGTCTGTCTCGAATGGCTGCCGATTCTGGCAGCTGTGACATATCCTCCAACTCAGACACCTTTGGGAGCCCCATCCACTGCATCTCCACGGCCGGCGTCCTCCTCAGCAGCCACATGGACCAGAAAGATGACCACCAGTCATCCAGTGGTAACTGGAGTGGGAGCAGCTCCACATGCCCCTCACAGACCTCAGAAACAATCCCTCCTGCAGCTTCGCCTCCTCTCACTGGCTCTTCACACT